>PVJH01002658.1:0-162153 GCA_004026705.1 Nesogale talazaci | reverse complement strand
GTGAGTGATACTACCTGTCACAATCTTCAAGAAAGATCTCTCAAGGAAACCCTAAACAAAAGTTTTTGTGTGTAAAGTGTTGTAGCTTTTTTCTTCTCATTAAAAGAGAATTTCACATTAGTGAGAAAAATGTATCAATGATAACTAAGAAAAGCAGTACCAACTAATGGAAGTGCATCATAATGATTTAGTCACACAAATAAAAATATTAGATGACATTTTAAGCAAGCAGTCAACCCAAACTAAACAAGTGTTGAATGGGGCAATATGGTAACATCTATTTATTGTCAATTTAATCTCAGAAATGTGAAAGCAACGAGTTACTGTTGCTCATATCCATGTATGTTAAAACACTGCGGGTAAGAAACAAAGAATCAAATGTGTTACTGTACTGCCATCTCCTGGTCTAAGTTATTTTAAGAATATATTTTAAGGGCTGAGCCCCGGTGGCATAGTCGTTGTGCGCGGGAATAAGGCCCATCAGGATGGAGGTTCAATTCCAGCAGCAACTCCACAGAAGCAAAGGCTGGGCCTCCTACTCCCATCACCAGGGGGTAGTCATGCCCAAAAAGCGAAAAACAAAGAAACAAAAAGAATATATTTCGCTATCATTCCTTGTAAGCATATAAATCCTCACTGCACTGAGTGAACTCTGACTCACAGAGACCCTCCAAAACAGAGGAGAAAATTGCCCTGTGAGTTTCCCAGCCATTCAGTCTTCCTGGGAGTAGAAAGCCTCGCCCCCTACTCCCACCCCCATGGTGAAGCTAGTGGTTTCAAGCCGCTGATCTTAACGATTAGCAGACAATCACGTAGCATACTATGCTACCAGGGCATCTCTATTCTTGCACAGAGTAGTGCAAGAAATAATCTTGAAACTTCCCCAAATTGTTTTCTAAGCTAATCTAAGAATAAAGTTTTATATATTCCTTCACATCATACTCTTTGTCCGTGCAAACCTAAATCAATATCTACCCACTTGTAAAGAAGTTATCTCTATTTTTAAAAAGACAGCATTTTATATGTGCACACGTACATGGCTGAGTAGCACATATACTTGAGAGACACAATTTAATCTAACACACACGTCTTATTGTTGACATTGAACCAGTTCTAAATCATAGAAACCCTTTAAAACAGAGCAAACCACTACTCTGTTCTGCGTCGTCTCCATTATTGTTGCTTTGTCTGAGCCCATTGTTGTACTCGTTATCAATCCATCTCATCGAGGTTCTTCTTTTTTTCCTGACACTCCACTTTACTAAACACATACCAACGCTAATAAAAAAGTATTGGTATAAAAATCACAGAAGCATTAATAAACAAAACTATTTAGTGTGGTGTCATTCTTTCCCTGCATATCCTTCATCTAGCTCTATACACTTCTAAAGGTGGTGGTCTATCTCTCTAAGCCTTCGCTGAAGAATCTGTACTATTTGATACATATACTGTGTCAAAAAAAAAGGAGAGCGGGTGACAAAGGTCTCCTTATGCACGGGGCTGCTAACATCATATAAAATCAGAAGTTTTGAGCTACCAACTCCTCCAAGAGAGAAACATGAGGCTGTCTGCTCTAAAAAGAGTTAGTCTTATAGACTCACAGAGGTTCATCTACACAGTCCTGTGAGGCTGTTATAAATCCACAATGACCTGGTGGCAGCGAGGTTAGCTTGAATGTTAAAAAGGCAATTTGAAACCCTCAAGAGACTCAAGAGGTTCAATGGCATACCTATCCTTCAAGTTTCCTGTTCTTCAGGTTTGGGGAACAAAGTTGAAGGGGCAAGATCAGGGCAGTTGGGTTGTGAGTAAGCCTTTGCAACCCTCAAAGAATGAGAAGGCACACTGTGATGGGGAAGAAAAAAATTCCTTGGTGTAACTTTCCAGGCTTTTTCTCAATTATAGAGTAGCAATACTTTTGAATAATCCCTATATATGCTATTAGTTTATACAAAGATGGGGAACCAACACAGACTACTGACTCTCCTTCATATCAATCCTAAATATGCTATAGAAAAAAGGAAAACTTGGATTCCAAGGCAAAAACTTATAATAAAGAATGAGAGACTAGGAGACAGGTGTGGTTTTGTGTGTAGGAAAAGTAGGTAGGTGATGTGGAATGAGGAAATAGGTGAGAGAAAGACTGTAAGTTTCCTATTTTCATAGTTTCATACTTCCTTCCAGAGCTGTTTTACCGTAAGGTCCATTGGTAAAATTCCCTTTAGAGAAATTGGCTGGTAAAATGCCAACAAGTGGAAGTAATCATTATCAGTTATTTTGATTCTTTAATACTTATGAGTCCTTTCATCAATTCATTTATAATGAGTGGTGAAAGTTGGACCCTCTCAAGTCCTAATATAGAATATATTTCTCTGGTGACCCTTCAGACCAAATTCAATTTATCTATTCCAAGAGGCTCACTTTCTTCTGCCACTTCATTTCTTCCTGCACTATCTTATAGAGAAATGGATATTTTCCATTTCATTCAACCTTGGCTATAACTTCCTCCAGACTTTCAAACACCTTTTTTTTTTCATTTCTATCATTCCTTGCTAAAGTGTTAAATCCCAAGTGCTCCCAAGTCAATGGATTTTTACTTACCTAATCTTGTGTTTCAACTCCCTTGATTCAGACACTGATTTTATAAAGAGGAGGATTCTTCTACCAGTGTGTTTTAATTAATTCTTACATATGATCCTTTTCTCCTAGACAGGCCATGTGGGCATACAGGGAAATTCAACCTAACAGACCTGGCTCATGTAATGAGAGAAGGTCAATTTCCACAAATTCTGAAGGCTCAGGGAAGTCTACAGAGCCCGCATCATGAAAGACATCTACAAATTTCTCTCTACTTTATGTACCAACATTCCAGTTCCCAAACATGTCTCGGTAGCTTACTAATCAAGGCAATATTCAAGCATCTTGCCAGCATTCAAACACCCAGTGAATTCTAACTCAGTCAGTTAAAATTTTAACCTATATCTACTTTTCCTCTGTGTGGAACAAGGTCCTCATCATTAGTGGCTTTTCTACTTAGCCTTTTACCAAATGTAAAAGGACAGCAATCCAATTTAGCAGTAACCACACAATTCCACTGTCTTTACAGGTAGTTCCTTATGTTATGTTTCAAAATACCTGACACATCACACCTGTAGCTGTGTTGCCTCAAACAGTACACTTCCCTTGGCCACCACTAGAGAAACACTCAGCTACTCAGCTTCCACTTTATGCCACAAAGATCTGTGTACTTCTTGAGTTGGCATCCTCTTAGCTCAACAGGCAATGAAGTGGGTGACTCAGTCCTACGTTTCTTCAACCTGCTCACAGACCCCTCCACATAGACCTCAAGACAGGATGTGAAGTGCAAGGGATTTATCAGCCCTAATTGCTCAAGGGATATGAGATGTCAGCTGGAGGAATCAGAGGTAGCCCTCACACTCAGAAGTGCAGTTCTGACCCTTGTACAATAGAAAGCTAAGAAATAATAGCTAAATGGGAAAAGTCTCAGCTGAAAGTGTAGTCCTTAAGACAAACAATAGCTTTTCCTTAATAACGCTCATGTATTGGCCTACCTTAACACCTCTTCTGTGCTTAGTCACAAGCTGGGAGAAGCATATGGAGAGCATAATATGTGTGAATATTGTGATGGATTAGATGGACTCGAGAATATGAGCTCAGACCAATTGTGAATTGAATGCCAATAGCAAGGTTCACTTCGATGGTCACCACAACCACCAACTCCTGCTTAAACTCACAAAAAAACGGATTCTGGCAGTCTGAAAGGTGTATTGTGCCAGCCTGGCCAATAGGAACACGTGGGCTTACTCAGGCCTCAGTCTGATGGGAGGGCAAAGAGATGCATGGCTCTGCAAGGTCGGCCATCTTCTCTCTTGCTCTCTGGTGGTCAGAGCATCCTGTGGAACAGAAGCATGTTACTGCTTTAGTGAGTGCAGGAGTCGGCAAACTCTTGAGACCAAAGAGCCAATCCTGTCCCTCCTACCAACTTTAAAATCACACAAGAACCTTAAATAGGTTTTTTCCAAACAAATGACATCACCGTGCTCTTAAAGAATAAACTCCAACGTTTTCAATGCTACGTCAGAGGCCCACGTTCACACTGAGAGAGTCACATGTAGCTCGAGAGGCCCAGTTTGCCAGCCACTGAGCTAGTGCTTTGTCTCAACTTAGGATCTATGCCATCTGTGCACCAAGCCCACAGGTGGATCCTTTTGCCAGAGCTTGAGGCGCCTTTGTGGCCTGCTTTTCCATACTACTGGCAGATACATCCCTTGAGCTTGAGGCCGCTTGCCTTGCACTGCTCACGTTTGATATCCCATCTGGGCGTGCTTCACTAAGCTCCCAACCTACTGACGGTTGCTGACCACACTGTGGACAGACTCTGCGTGCCCTGCCTGAAGGATGACTCTGCTGACTGTTTCCTTGGCCTGGGATCCGACAGCCCACATGAGTTGAAGGACTTCCCGTATATGACCTGTTCCACAGAAGCAAGTTGAACAGAACCCTCTATACAGCTGTGTGAGCTAATTAGCCATTGTATTCCTTCTCACTGTATGTATGTATATATGTGTGTGTACTTATAAGTATGAATGTATTTTTAAGTATCCTGGTTTTGCTTCTCTAGAGAAACCTGCCTAACACAAGTGAACAACAGACCTAAATAAGAAAGGAAAAATTGAAAGGTCAGTACAGAAAAACAAGGTCTTTATGACCTAGAGAAGCATTAGATTTTTTTAAAGCAAGGAATCAAAAGTATAACTTAAAAGTCAAAATAGGGAGCAAAGAAAACTCTACATTTGAAAACAAAAAAGTTTGTCTGTTAGGCAATGAACACTATAGACAGGAGAATGCTTTTGTTATGTCTGAGGTGGGGCTTTCTATGCCCATAAAAAGTTTCAGTTGCTGAACCCCGGTGGCGCAGTGGTTGTGCGCGGGACTGCGGCCCACTGGGATGGAGGTTCAAAGCCAGCAGCAGGTCTACAGGAGCAAAGGCTGGGCCTCCTACTCCCACCACCAGAGGGGTAGTGATGCTCCCCTCCCCACCACCAAAAAAAAATGTTTCAGTCTCGGAAACTCACAGGAGCAGTTCTACCCTGTTTTTTAGGGCTGTTTTGTGTCAGCATCAACTCGGTGGCAGAGACAGAGAGAGGTCTAAATTTGGCATTGTAGTGATATCTAAAACATATACATATGCATAAACACCTATCTACATATATATGAGGGGGAAAGGCTATCTTATTTATAAAATATAATCAAGGTATATGGAAAGGCAATTTTAAAGATTGAACTAAAATGCTGACAGACATGTAAAGAAATGCTCATTTTACAAGTATCCAGAGAAATACAAATAAAACAAAAGAAAGGCATCATTTTGCACCGAGGATCCCACTCATCCCATGTCTAAAGTATGAAGCACAAAGTGGAGATATCCTCAGGAGTCCTCTAGCTTTATTTCTTCCAAAACAGATTTGCTTATCCTTTTGTCAGCCCATATACATTCAATGTTCTTCACCAGCACCACAACTCAGATGCATCAATTCTTCTTCAGTCTTCCTTATTTCATGTCCAACTTCCACAAGCATAGGAAGCAAGCAATTGAAAATGTCATGGTTTAGGGCAGACACATCTTAGTCCTAAAAGTAACCTCCCTGTTTTTGACATACTAAGGAGGTCCTGTGTAACAGGTTTGCCAAAGAAAATACTTCCTTTGATCTCTCAACTGCTGTTTCCAGGAGCATTGATTGTGTATTGAACCAAGACAACAGCCTCGATAACTTCACTCTTTGATTTTGTTGATCAGGATGATACCTATTGGTCCTCTTGTGCGAGTTTTGGTTTTCTTTACTCTTAGTTGTAATCCATACGGAAGGCTGAACTCCTTGATCTTCATCAGCAAGTTCTTAAAGTTCTACTCACTTTCAACAAACAAGGTTGTGTCATATGCATATCGCTGATTATATATACATTTTCTTCATTCCTGACCCCACATTCTTCTTCGTATAACCCAACTACTCTAATCATGTGCTCAGTATACATATTGAATAAGTACAGGGAGGGAATGCAACTCTGATGTACACCTTTCTTCATTTTAAACCATGAAGCATTCCCTTGTTGTATTTATAAACTGCCTCTAGTCCATGAAAAGTTAAGCATGAGCACAAAGGAGTGTTCTTCCCAATGCTATCCCTAGTTTGTTATGATCCGCACAGTTGAATGCGTTGGCATGACCAATAACATGCAAGTAAATATCTTTCTGATATTATCTGCTATGAGCCAAGATCCATCAGATATCAGAAATGATATCCCTTGTTCCATGTCTTCTTTGGACCCAGCTTGAACCTCTGGTAGCCCTTGTCCTACTGCAATTCTTGTTGGATGATCCTCAATAACATTTTTCTGCATGCAATATTAATGCCATGTTCTATAATTTGGCCATTCTGTTGGGTGAACTTTCTTCGAAATGATCTTTTCTAGTCGGTTGGCCAAGCAGCTATCTTTCAAACTCTTGATATAGATGAAGAAGTCTGTGCAGTCCTCCCTCAGCTTGTTGAAACATTTCAATTGGAGTCCATAAATTCCTGGGGCCTTGTTTTTCTTAATGTTTTCAGTGCAACTTAAACTTCTTCTTTCAGTTCCACTGGTTTTTGCTTATATACTACTTCCTGAAATGGTGGGAGGTTGGCTAGTTCTTTTTGTTACAATGACTTTCTGTGTTCTTCCCATCTTCTTCATAGTTTCTTACAACATCCAATATTTTTTCCCATAGAATTTACCATTTTGTTACTTAAGACTTGAATTTTTTCTTGAGTTCTTTCAGGTTAAGACATATTAAGTAAGTTCTTCCTTTTGGGTTTTTCTAACTCTCAGACTGTGAACATTTGATTATAATATTTTTACTTTTATCTTCTCATGTTACCCTTTGAAATTTTCTGTTCAGAAAAAGCATAGAATCAAGAACAAGTTTCAGTCTCTTCTGACATCCACTTTGCTTCCTGCCATTTTAATGATCTTTTGCTTTCTTCATGAATGATGATCTTGATGTTCTCTCATGGCTCATCAAGTCTTTTGTCATTAGTGTACAATGTGTTAAATCTGTTTTTGAGATGTTTTCATAATTCAGGTGGAATAGCTTCACGGTTGTATTTGGGCTCCTGTGGATTTGTTTTAATTTTCTTCAGCTTTATCCTGAATTTGTATTTAATGGTCTGTTCCACACTCAGCCCATGGCCTGGTTTTAGCTGCTAATATTGGATTTTTCCATTGTATCTTCTCAAAGATGAATTTGGTTTCTCTGTATTTCAACTGGAGAAGTCCATGTGTATAGCTGCTATTTATGTTGTTGATGAGGGGTATTTGTTAGGAACAAGTTATTGGCCTTGCAATATTTTATCATGTACCTACAGCTTCATTCTATTTTCTGACTATTGATTTTACATTCTATTTCCAATTTTTGCATTCCAATCTCCAATAATTATCAATGCACCTTGATTTTGTGTTTGCTCAATTTCCAACTGAGACATTAATACAATGCTTCAACTTCTTTATCACTAGCTTTTGTGGTTGTGTATAAATTTTAATGATAATTTTATCAATTGAATTTCCTTGAAGGCTGGCACATATAATTCTATCACAGACTGCATTGTACTTCAAGATACATCTTGAAGGGTCCTTTGTGAAAATTAGTGAAGTGCCATTCCTCTTGATTGTGTCATTGCTGGCCTAGTAAACCATATGATTTTCTGATTCAGATGGCCAATATTAGTCCATTTAAGGACTAATGCCCAGAATATTGAGATTTCTGCATTCCATTTTAATTTTAATAACTTTTCTTTTCTGTGGAGTTATCCTTCATACAGTCCAACTTCTTTTTATTAATAGACGTTTGCAGATCTTTCTTCTCATCTTCTGTCATACCCCACCAAGTAACTGAAGATTTCAAAAGGCTTTACTCCCACAGACTTTATTTCATTTGCATGACCACCACGATCACCCTACTTTGAGAAATCAGCTCCTCCTTAGTCACATTTCAAGTGCCTTCTGATGGAGGGGCCCATGCCCTGGAACTCTCTCACAGTATTCTTCTTCCATTCATTTGACCCTCCTTATCTGTCAGTGTTGCAAAAAGATACATGAAGTTTTCAGTTGCTACTTCATTGAAAGTGGGCAGCCTATTTCTTCTTCATAGTCTGTTCTATGTCTGAAGGTTCTACAGAAACATGTTCACTTTGGGTGATGCTGCTGGCATATAAAATAACAGTGACATGTCTTCTAGCTTCACAGAAACACACAAGCCACCATATAAGAACAAACTGGCAGTTGAGTGGTGGATGTTATATGTAGATGATGTCAACTTGCAAGATGAAAGTAAGGAGAACTCAAATCACTTATTAATGAAGAACAAAGATTGTAGCTTTAGTATGGGTTACAACTCAAAGTAAAAATAACAAATATTCCCACGTCTGGCACAATAGACAACATCTTGATAAACATAAAATATTGAAGCTGTCAATTATTTTAATTTTACTTTGATTTGCAGTCAATGTTCATAAAAGCAACAATTAAGAGATCAAAAGATGTATTGCATTGGGCAAACCTTCTACACAAGACCTTTTTAAATTGTTCACGATGTTGATGTCACTTTGAAGAGTAAGGTGCACCTGATCCAAATCATGGTATTTTCTATTGTTTTATATGCAAGTTGATATGTTTGGTCTTTGGAAAGGTGGGATAAGACTACAACCTTCTAATTCCATACCTAGGACTCCAAGGAATTGCTTCATAAATCTATGATCTATAACTAAATTCCTGGCAGTTGAGAAACACATATGATTATATTTGACTCATTATTTGGAAAGCCTGAAAGAACCATATCCCTGTCTAACTCCTGTCATAGGGTGATACCTAGAACCCCTCTGAGTCATCAGGGCCAGAAATGCACTATTGCCCTTTTATTCATACTGTCTAGAAATTTGGATACTTGGCTGAGTGATCACAAGGGCCAAGATGCCTCCCAGACTCTCTCCAATAGGGTCATTGAGAAGTGAGAAAAATTCAAATAAATCCTATTGCCATTGAATCAATTCCAGCTTGTTGGACCCTACAAGACTAAGTCAAAAGCCCCATAGTGTTTCAGTCAATTTTTATAGTGCAGAGCACCACGTCTCTCTCTCTCATGCAGTGGTTGGTAAGTTTGAACCACCATCTATGGGGCTGCCAGCAGAGAGCATTGGCATGTCCGTGTTCTTCATCTGAAGAGGGAATATGTACTCTGGCTTCAAAGAAAACCTCACTGCCCCTGAGTGAATTCCAACTCATAGTGACCCTAAAGGACAGGGTAGAACTGTCCCTTTGAGTTTAGAACACTGTCAATCTTTGTAGGCGCAGGAACTGTAGAAGGAGCATGGAAGGCTATTCATCCTACTGTAGGAGCAGGAGACCTCATCTTTGTCTCACTGTGAGAAGTTGGTGGGTTTGAAATGCTGAGCTTGCAGTTAGCACTGCAACATGTTAGCACCACACCACCAGTACGTGTTGGACAATCGGAGGATTTCTTAGTGACCACAACAAGCAGAAGTCCTTCTGACCACAGAGACCACACACCTAGCATTTGTATGGTATTATATGTTCAAGGAGACAAAAAACAATGCAAAAAATTTTCTTTTTTAAATACTTTTATTGGGGGCTCTTACATCTCCTATCACAATCCATACATTCATCCAGTGTCTCAAGACCATTTGCACATAGGCCACCATCATCATTTTCAATGCATTCTTTTCTCCCATGAGCTCCCAATATCAGCTCCCCATTTCTTCCCTCTCCCTCCCTTGCCTGCCTTCCCTCATGAGCCCTTGCTAAGTTATAGGTTATTATTTTCATAGCTTATATCATCCTCCATCGCCCCTAACCCACTTTTCCATTGTTTGTCCCCCTGAGAGGAGGTTAAAGATTGGTCCTGGTGATCGATTCCCCCTTTATCTCCCCACCCTCCCCTACCCTTCTTGGTATCTCTATTCTTTCATTTTTGGTCCTGAGGGTTATCTATCCTGGATTCCCTGTGTTACGGGCTTTATCTGTAGCATCAGCATGCATGTTCTAGTCTAATCCAATTTGTAAGGTAGAATTGAGGTCCTGAACGTGGGGGGAAGGAAGCACCAAAGAACTAGAGGAAAGTTAGGGATCAGATACCAGGCATCTAAGACACAAAATCATACCCAAGGTGAATTGGGGGGGCATGGAGTGAAGAATCAATGCCCACCTGTAGACAGTTAGACATCTCCCTATAGAGAGAACACAGGGAAAAAATTGGTCAGTCAGAATGCAGTACAGCACCAATGAAAAACTTTTCTTCTCACTGTCTTCCCTTCAGAACAAGACTTAGACAATGGGTAGAGTTAACTCATCTTGAGTTGGAAGAAAAAGGGACTGTACAATCTTTCTCACTGCTGACTGTGAGTCAGAACTTAAAGATTCAGTCAACCATCAGTCCTCTTTAATTAAGGCATTCAAAAGATCGATTTCTCTTCTGAAATTGATGTGGATGATCTGCCACTGCAAGCTGCATCTTCAACATTATCTTCTCCCTTCCTAAAATGAATCAGTCATATATAAGCTGCTGATTTATTTTAGGAACTGTCCCCCATAAATTTAGAAAAACATAGATAATTACCCCTTTCCACTCAAGCTTCACCATAAGTTGAAAGTTTTCTCATGCTACAATTTTCTAAAAATTCAGGTTGCAATGATATGGACTCTTTACTTATTTAAGTTATTGGGAGGAGGGAGCATGACCAGTTTATTTAGAGTTTAATCTTTAGGCCCAAACAGTTTGTCCTAAGCAAGAACTTGGTGATCAAGGACATTTTCTTTCCTGGCATCTGAGTTCATATTAAAATGCCTCTTAGTATCTAAAACTAGATCCTGTTCAGAAATTTTATATAAAATTAGTAAAAGATATTTTGGGTGCAATTTTTTTTTTAAATCCATGCATATTTTCTTTACTATTATGTATTTTCCATGAACTTTTTGAAGACATCCTCGTACAAAAGAGAAACCAGAACAAGGTCAATGGCTGTTATACCCATCTCCAAGTTCAGCAATAAGCTGGTAATGAAAATGTGATTAATATGTTTTAAGCCAGTTATGTATCATTTACCCCAAATATGTAATATGCAATTAATAGTGTAGGGTCTTTGAGATCAGAGAGGTCCGAAGATGAATGACTGCTTCATTACTTACATGTGCAAGCTATGCAAATGAGCTTCAGTTTCATTCTATAAAATAGAATTGGTTCTTTCTCTCAATAGACTACTTTGAGTATCAAGATATATAATTCATGTGAAGTACTTAGCTAGTAGTACTTAGTTGGAATCCTTATATTATTTAATTTGTGTTTCTATTTTAAATGTGCTTTTAGTTAAGTAAAATTTATACTCAACAAAATTTATACTTTTAATGTATATAGTACTTTGTATGGCTCTTCTATCCACAGTCCCTATAAATCCATGCAAATAAGATGCAGGATGCAATAAATGGTAGAGGCCTCTAAGGATGGGATTGATCCATTTCACCATTCTTCTGGGTATTAAGGAGCTATTTCAGAAACACCAAGAGAAATCCCACAACCATCTATAAAGTGGCCATGACACCCAAGGTTCAAAAGATGGCAGCCCTGAGACTATGAGGGTAAAGCAGAGGAGTAGCACCAAGGTCATGAGGCAGAAGGGTGGACAGGCTTCCTGGCAGAACAGAATGAGGCAGAGATCAAGGCTCCATGTCACTGAGAGACCAAGGACCAGAGAGAGTTATGCCTGCCAGCATGGTTAAGAACAGATGCTGTGAACAAAATAATTTGACATTTTGTAAGCATTTAACTTCCATCATAAGTCCCATAATTGTATTATCTGTGCAATGAACTCACAGTGTCATTGCACTTATCCTATTTAGACATCAACCATGTAGGTATCAGGCATCAAAGACCCAAAACAAAGCAAACAAAAAAAAATCGTATCAGTGGAAATGAGGGGGAGGGCAGAGGGGAAACCCAGAGCCCATCAGTAGTCAATTGGACACATCCTGTCAGAAGGACCACAAGGAAAAGATGAACTAGTCAGGATGCAGTATATCACCTATGAAACATACAGCCTTCCTCTAGTTCTTTAATACCCAGCCCTTCCCAGTATCGTGACCCTAATTCTATTTCACAAATCTGGCTAGACCAGAACATGTATATTGGTACAGATAAGAGCTTGAAATACAGGGAACCCAGACAGGTAAACTCCTCAGGAACAACAGGGGAGTATCAATACTAGGAGGGTAAAGGAAAGAGGGGGCCAATCACAAACTTGATTGGGTCCCATCCCAGGGGGATAGACAGCAGAAAAGTGCATAAATTGAGACAGCAGTTTATGTAAGACATGGGGGCTGGGGAAGAAGAATTTATAAATTATCAAGCAGAAATGGGGGAGGAAAAAAGGGGAAGGGAGGGGAAAATGAGAAGCTGATGCCGGGGCTCAAGGAGAAAGAAAATATTTTGAGAAAGATGATGACAACATATGTACAGATGTGTTTGACACAATGGATATAGGTATGGATTGTGATTACAGCTGTAAGAGCCCCCAGTAAAACAGAATTCAAAAAGAGAGTGAGAAGAACCACCACGGGAGTGCAATCGAGATTTCTGTGTGAAGTGGCCTTAGCAACAAACACCAGAAATTAGGACACAGAGAAGACTGAGCAGCAGTTTCCCAGCACAAAGAAGGGGTACAGCTGCTTGTCTTCTGGCAGGAGGCTGGCTTGCAATGCAGGGTGACCTTTCAGCACATGTCAGCACTGAGATGTCCTGGTGGCATAATGGATTGGGCTGCAAACCAAAAATCAACATTTAGAAACCACCAACTTCCCTGTGGGAGAAAGATGAGGCATCCTGCTCCTGGAAAGAGTTCTAGTCCTGGAAACCACAGGGGCAGCCCTGTCTTATGGGAGGGGGGAGGGGGCTAAGAGGAGCTTTAGTCTGAGCAGGGCAGAGGCCAAGGAATTATAGAGTTGAGAAGATGGGGGTCAGAGAGAGGCAAGCCTACTGGCTTGACTGAGAAGAGGTGCTTCTTTGGACAATAGGACTGTATCTTTATATTCTTTGACCCTGACTTGAGGTAACCTGCTAGCCTCCCTAATAAGCCCATTATTGTGTGCACTGTTCATAAGATCTGTCTGGCAATTGTAATTAATTTTGGAATCCAGCAGAGAATGCCAGAGCAGGGAAGGTCTTTTTCAGAATAGAAGGAAGTACAGAGACTTCTGCCTCATAGGACTCATCCTTGGGCAGATATGAATCTGGACACTCCTTCAAATGAAAAAGAAACTTCTTCACTTTTTGGTCAGCAATGGCGAGTTCCACGTTTTGTAGATTGAGGAAGTGAGATGTGGCTTCCATGCCATTTCCTTGTGTTTTAATTAAGTAATTTACATATATATTTATGGTTGTGTGTATAATATTCAGAACCTTTGAAGACAAATGGACACCAATAAAAGTTTTCTTTTGAGAAGATAAAGGAGTTCTTTTAAGGCATCACTGCCCTCTGGTGGTGGGAGTAGGAGGCCCAGCCTTTGCTCCTGTGAGCTGGAATTGAAACTCCATCCCAGTGGGCCGCAGTCCCGCGCACAACCACTACACCACCAGGGCTCAGCCTGATAAAGGTGTTTTATTTAAACAAGGCTTTACTGTGCAACTATGAGGAGTGGAAAGAACCAGTCTATCAGGCATCAAAGAACAAAAAACATATTATTAAGTGTCCACCCTCCTGTCATGATCGCTGAGGACAAAAGGGTGCAGAGGCAGACAGAGCCAAGGAAATTGATGGCGCCCAGCCAACAAATGATAAAGTAGCTGGGACCTTAAAGGCTAGAAAGTGAACAAGTGGCCATCCAGCGCAGACACAGCAAAGCCCACATAGAAGAAGCGCACCCACCTGTGTGATCACAAGGGGTCGATGAAAGCAGACATCAACATAAAAGAACAAGGATTTAATCAATAAGAATGAGGGGGAGAGCAGGGTGGGGACCCAAAGCCCACTTGGGGGCAATTGGACACCCCCTTACAGGGGAGTCATGGGGAAGAGATGGGACAATCAAGGGGCAGTGAGGTAGCAATGAAACATAAAAATTTCCTCTATTTCCTCAAGGTTTCCTTTCCCTAATACCACGGTCCCAACTCTGCCCTGCAGCTCCAGCTGGACTGGAGGAGATCCACTGGCAGAGAGGGGAGCTGGAAACACAGGGAACTCGGGGTGGATAAACCACTCGGGGTCATTGGTGGGAGTGGAGTTGCTGGACTGATGGAGGGAGGGTGGGGTGAAGAGAGGAAGCCAGTTATGGGGATCTACAGACTGTCTCCTATCTGGAGGACGGACATAGGAAGGAGAGGGCAGGGGGAGATGTCGGGCAGTATAAGATATGACAAAACAATAATGACTGCAGAATAATGAGGACTGGGGGGAGGGGGGAAAGGTTGGAGGGGGAAGGAAGGGGGGCTCATATCAGGGGCCCAAGGAGAAAGGCAGATGTTGGAAGAATGTTGGCGAGGACAGGCAAGTGGGGGTGTTTGACACAGTATATGTAACTATGTATTGAACTATGTATGATGAAAAGCAATGTATGAGCACCCAATAAAATGATTAAAAAATAAAAAAACAAAATAAATAAATAAGGCTTTAACCTCATTTCTAATGTTTCAATATTCACAAAAAGTCTATAGTCATATACTAATTTTCTAATTGATAACATAATTTTTTAACATTATTATTCTCTATTTATTCTCCAAAAATTCTCCAAACCCTCTGCCATAAAGCCTATTGCTTCTCATAACCACCCCATCGGACAAGGGATTTTGAGACTGTAACTTTCCAGTCCTGTGGATTTGCAGTTAGCAGCCACAGTGTACCTCAGGATACATAGAAAGACGGGTTCTATGTGTAAGGATGCATATATATGTTGCTGTGTGCTGCTAGTTGACTTCTACTTCTCCGAACCCCAAATCTCACGGGCATTTAATCAACCCCAACTCCCAGAAACCTTGTCCATGAGAATAGAGCTGACCTGAGGGTTTCTGAGACTGTCACTCCTTAAAAGAGCAGAAAGTTTCAGCCCTCTCTGAAGTGGCTGGTGTGTTCAAGTTACTGACCTTGCTGGTAGTATTCCAACACCTAACCTCCTACACCACCAAGATAGACTGTATAAAACCTTGCCCAATCAAAACCAGCTACACTGTCATTGAGCCGTTTCCGATTCTTCGTGAACCCTCTGTGGGTTTCTGAGACACGCGACCGCTTACTCCAGAAGAAGCCCAGTCTTTCTCCCATGGTTTCCAACCGGCAGCCACGCAGAGTGCAGCCCAGCACATTGGCATTATACCACCAGGACTCCACTGTGGCTTTATTTATGTAGTACACTCTTGGTATTTTAAAAAATAAATAACCATATAGTAAATTCAGTATATAATCTGTGGAGATGATCATTTTTGAAAACAATGAAGAAATATTTTGTTTTAGTTTTTGTGGATTAGAATATTAAGAATATATCTACTAGAAAATTCATGCGATGGGTTCTTTAAAAGAATATTTATTTCTATCAATAATCTTCTTTAAACTTTTAATCTCACTACATTCCGAAAGCTATTACTCATTTAAATTCCTGAAACCAATTATTTCTTTAAGCAAACAAAGACAATACTGAAAAATATTACATCTTGTTGGGATTATGCTGTCTTTGAGCTTTTTTTCCACCCCCTCCAAGCTATTCAATGGGCTAAGACTTATCTGTCCAGACTTGTCAAACTAGATTCAACTACTTGCAATTTGTTTCCTTATTTCATGCCATAGAGTTGTCCAGAGATGTCATAGAGTTGACTAGAAAGTTGAGTACAGTGGGTACAGACCCACAAAATCATTTTCCTCTTCTGGTAGAGGATGTATCGGTAAGTGCAGTTTTGCTTTGTCAATGGTTTCTTTGATGTACTGACTGTCGGTGGCTAGATTCTTAATGGCTCAGGGGGCCTCTGATGAGGTTTCCAAAACAGAGTCCAGCTGCATTGGCTCTTGTGAAAAGTCTGAGATTACTAGAGCAAACTGAATTAATTAATCTCCATTTAAATTGAAGGTTTTATGTAAAAGTTGTCATGCCATATCCAGTAGTGGGGGAATGAAAATTAATGAAAGCTTGTGTCCTATTCTGGTGGATTCTAATGCTTTCTCTTTAGTGTTTTGGGTGTTCGTGCTGGTAGTTCTTTGTGTAAGACAAACTTTCAGCCAGCCCATATGGAATCTCTATAACACTCTCTGCTTATTAATGTAACTTATAGTCATGGGCTAACGCAGGTTGGGGCATGAGGAACTTCACAGCATCTATCTTCATATCAGAAGATCCAGAATTTGTTGGAAGAGGAACTAGAGAGGAACCAGGTGATTAAGAGTGTACAAAACAAAAGTATTTGCTGAAAGACTTCCTAGTAAATATTGGGGAACATGATTTCAAGTTTTTTTCTTCTCAAAGTGGGATTTATCAAAAACAGAAGAACCAAAAGCTTAGGAATTTATTTTGATACATTAAAATCACGATTTCATGTGAAGACTATTTCACCATCATTTAGATTTGAGCTATTTTCACATACTATTTGATAGTCAAGACAACCTTGTGAGTTCAGTAGAACTGATATCATTAGCCTCCGCTTTTTGAAGAAAAGGGGGAAAGTGAAGAGGGAAACTCTAGGGGAAAGAGAAGCTAAGGAATTTGTCTGGGTCTACAGAGTGGTCAGATGGTGAATCTGAGCTGCAATCCACTACCAGTGAGAGTCCAACTTGCCTTCTTAACTACTGTCACCTCTCTAGGTAGCAAATATGACAACCAGGAATTTTAATGGTGGAATTTAAAACTGGCACTATGTTGGTGAACCTGAGCTTTCTTTTTCTTTTCTTTATTTCATTCTTTATTTATTTAATCATTCATTCACTTATTTATTTTGGTCACAGACTCTTGTGTCGAGGCCTGACTTTCAATAGATGGCAGTGAGGGGAACCTGTGTTTTCTTCTCCACTCATAAAATAAACGTTTGTGTCAGTTCTTCAGTGAGCACCTGAACTGTTTGTTTTGAGTCTCTCAGAAAGTATTGCTGCAATGCTTCACAATTCTTGGCATTCCCTAAGAATTCAATGGACAATTTAAAAAATTATCTAGCATTAATCTACTACTAGCTAAAACTCATTACACTTGAAAATGCACATGGTTTTGATTTTTAAAAGATCTGATTATGGAAATCATGACATTGAAAAGCAACGATTCCAACCTTTTATATTTCACATTCTTAAAATTATTCTTCTTAAAATGTCAAGTTTCAAAATTATAGACACTAAACCTCTCTTTTCCTATAAGCAAACATATATTTATGGAAGGGTTTAAGTTTAAGAAGTGTTGAGAGCCCCCAATAAAATTATTCAAATTTAAGAAAAAGAATTTTGGTGGAATCAAGGGCTCAATAGAAAAAAAATACTCTGGAAATGATGATGGCAACATATGTACAAATGTGCTTGATACAATTGATGTATGGATTGTTGTAAGAACCCCAATAAAATGATTTATTTTAAAAAAAGAAGTGTAAAATGCAGAAATAATATTGGGGTCAATACTATTGTTTTGGATATTCATCATTTTGTTTAGGAAAGAGAACACAGGAGACTCAGATGGAAAATATGATCTATGATGGCTTCTTTTAATTAAATTTATAGAACATTAATACAGAATTTGAAGAGTTTGCTGGTGGTGTCAGGTCACCCTAATAGACACAATTAATGATTGAGGCAATGAAATGCTTACTAATTATTATGACACCCTATGCCTCACTGACATTAATTCCACAATATATTCCACTGTCAGTTTTCACCATTATTTGTCTTTATTTTTCTTCCATAGCTTTTCTGTTTCTGCTTAACAAATCTTAAATACCTTTGGAGTTTCATTCTCTTCTCTACATTTCAGAAATTTTTCTAGCATTCTGTAATTGCTGTGAAAATCCAGTTTGGAATTTCTTTATGCATTCATACCCTTTCTTTTTTATAACTTTAGTCTATCTTATAGATTTAGTATTTGGATGATTATTCTTCCTATAAAAGATTAAATGACTTATTCATCTAAGATTATTTATTGATGTCTACTGAAACTGTTAACCTGAAGTCCGCGCTCCCCATTTTTCTAAGGCTCATAATTTTCAGCATTACTTGTTGAATGTAAAAATTACACTTTTCTCTTAAATTATCGTGCTTAGGAGAAAAAGGTAACTCTTTTCAAGTTTTTTTCTAACATGCATTTTGCATTTTATTTCCTTTTGGACTTCTTCCAATCAACTTATTGATTTGTCAAGTGATCCCCAAATATATTCTAAAAGTGTGTCACTGTCAAAATCAAGTTAGCAAAATTATGTAGATTACATATTGAGCATAAAGTTTTGTATACACTATCAGAAAAATATCACTATTTGGTTAATTTTGAACAGACTCATCATGTGCCATATGCCATGTTAGTTTATTAAATTCTCATCATAATTCTATTGTATCAGTACCTTGGTGGTGTAGTGGGTTATGGATGTTGTGCTAACCCTATGTTCAACAGACCTTCTCTGGGAGAAAGATGAGATTTTCTGCTCCCGGAGAGATTATTTTTTCAAAATCTTTTTATTAAGAACTAACACATCTCATATCATTCTATATTACCACAGTTTCAAACATTCCCTTCCATCTTGAATTGCTTTCCTTAAAGAAATAATTTCATTGGGGGGTTCTGCCAGCTCTTATAACAATCCCTATATCAATTGTATCAAGCACTTTTGTACATATGTTGAACTTCTTGATGTAACCTCCTCTTTACTCTCCCCACCCCCAACTGTTACCCCAGGAATCATTATTCTACTTGTTGATTCATCAATCATGAACTTCATATACCCCAAACCAGAAAAAACATATAATGAAAATTCAAGATGGCTAACCCAATGACAAAATACATCACAGATAAACCCCAATATGAGAATAAAAAAACAGAAAATGTTAAAAACCAGATCAAGCTCAATGTATATCAGAAGGATGAATCAAGTGACAAGATTTTAACAGTTCACGTCAGTTTTATCATTTTGATCTCCTGTGGTCAACTCTCCAATACACACTGTTTGGTAACCAGTTTCTTCCCATCCTTCCAATATAGTTAGAAGGAAATCACCAGAGGCTTGTTTCCTCATAAATGTATTTTGGGTTTCCACGATCATCTTCAGCCTTCTGCAAACAAGAATCTGACAATTTAGGTTCGGATATTATTCTCTTCTTTGGCTTCAGATTGTATGTTTACAGCTCTTGGATCGTTGATGTTAGTGTGCTTCTTCTATGTGGACTTAGTTGAAATCTCACTTAAATGGCTGGTTTGGGGCAGCAAGTCTTTAAGACCCCAGATACAATTCTATCTGATAGCCAGGCACCATCTAATATCTTCACTACACTATGCTATAGTACCCATATTTCTTCCCTTCCTGGGGGTGAGTATCAATCAGGGTTATAATGTAAAAACTGATTATTTTTATCCTTTAGAGATGTATAGCTTCAGAAATCCAATGGGGAAGTTCTACTCTGTACTATCAAATCATTGTAAGTTGTAATCGACTTGATGGCAGTGATGGGAAAATTCTGAAGAATGCAGAAAACATTAAAGGATGATGGAAGGAATATTCAGAGACACTGTAAAAATAATTGGTCAATATTCAGCCATTTCAACAGTAGTATATGATAAAGAAACAATGGTATTAAGGGAAGAAGTACATGCTGTACTGAAGGTATTTTTTAAAAACTGCAAAGTCTGACAGAATATTAAACGAAATGTTTCAATAAGTTTATGAAGTACTAGAAACACTCACCAATGTGTGTGTGCTAAAAATCTTTGAAAGACAGCTACTTGATCAATGACTAGAAGAAATTCATATTTCTGACCAATGCAATGGAAGGTGAATCAACAGAATGAGGAAATTATTTAATGATATCATTAATATCATATTCATGTAAAAATTTAACATAGTTCCCTCAACAACTCTTACAGTAGCCAGAAATTCAAGCAAGATTCACAAAAGGAAATAAAATAAGCTAATATCAGGTGGAAGTTAGCTGACAACAGAAAACACCAGAGGGATTTCTGCCTGTCTTGTTGACTATGTAAAGGCTTTAACTCATGAGGATCCTAAGAAACTCTGGGTACATTTTTGAGGAATGAAAATTTTTGAACACATCATTGTGCTCATGTGGAACTTGTCCATAGACCAAGAGACAGTGAGCAGAACAAGTGGTTTCAAATCAGGAAAAGTATGTGTCATGAATAAATAATTTGAGAAGCTGTATTATTTGAGGAAAAATGTGGCTTTAGGATTAGAAGAAAGCGTATCAGCAACCTTTGATACCTATCTGATAGAAATTACCTTGCTGAAAGTAAGGAGAACTTGAAAGACTTGCTAGTGAATATCAAAGACTGAAATCTTCAATATGGCTTATAACTCAATGTAAAAAACATCTTCACAGCTAGACAATGCTAAGTGCATAAAGGATTAAAGTTGGAAAGGATTTCGCTGTGCTTAAATACATAATCCGAGTTCATGGAAGTCACAATCAAGAAATTTAGGATAGGATGTAGTCAATAAGTTATGTAGCCATAATTAATTACATGATGTATTATAATTATGGATTCTATGCTTACAGATATAATCCCATTTTGGAGGGAATTCTGTGCTATACAAATGGGCAGGATTCAAATTGGGTTAAGTCCTGACTTTAGTAGAGAGTGTGAACCATGTCACACCCTTTGCTTCCCCAGGGTTATCTTTAGACTCAGCTTCTCTAGAGGATGAGATTGAAGACACCATCCTTCACTGTCCTTGCGGGTATGGTTAGCTACAGACAAAAAGCACCCCTCCATCAATGATTTTTTTCTGTAAGAGCATCTTAGACAGAGAGAAAGCTCAGGACCACCTGAAGACCATGTCTCAGATCTCTTTCTGAAGCTGCGGAAGTTGAGACTAGAGACAGCAGAGACTGTGCCTCAGAGATTACAGGATAGCGCAAGAAGAGCAGCACCAAGACTATGGGACTGTGAGACAGAGTGACAGACAGAGTCCTTGGTTCAAAGAGACAGAGGCTAAAAGACAAAGTGAATGAGAGCTGGAAGATCAGAGAGAGTGACCTAGCTGCTGCCTGTGGAGAGGTGTCACTGTGGACCTGTGACTGCATCCTTATTGCTTGGTGATCTTCCCTTGTGGTGGCTTCTTTAATAACACCCCTCCCCATTATTGTCAATGTCGTCTGGGAGTTGTGTGGTCACAAAGAAGTAGAGTGCCATGAGAGAAACATTTGGAATCACAATAGGTAAAGAAGACTGGCCAATAGAAGCAACTTGGATCCCTGTCTTGTGACAACAAGGAAACCAGAACTCCAGATCAGATGTGCCACCTCCATGGTGTTTGTTGCAAAAATATGTGTTGCATCAGGCAATTTGCTGCACGAGAACTATTTAAAGTATTAGAGAGCAAAGATATCACTTTGAGGACTTAGATGCACCTGACCCAAGTAATGGTATTTTTTCTCTCTTTTTTTAAATTATTGAGCATAACATAGACAGTGGAAAGCATGTAAAACACAACTGCACAATCAATCTCTTCGGATCACTGACATTAACCCTGTAAGGTGGACCCCAGCTGTATGGCCCTTTCTCCTCTCCTCTTTCTCTTCCTGTACTTCCTTCATTCTCCCAGCCTTACTACAACCTTTAAAGTTTGCTCGTGGTATCATGCAGTATTTGTCTTTATGAAACTGACTACCTTTGTTGAGCTTACTATCTTTCAAATACATCCATGTCAGGAAGTGTTTAACAGTTTCACTATTGTTTTGTAGAGATGAATAATAATCCATTGTATGAATGTCCCAGAATTTATCCACTCCTTTACAAATAGGTTTTTTGATTGTTTCCATCTTTTTATTACTATAGGTGATGCCATGATAAATATAAGTGTACATATACCTGCTCATATTTCCTTCTTTATTTCTATGAAGTATACATAAAGCAGAGACATTGCAAGATTTTTTATTCATATTTAGTAAGGAAGCACTATCATGCTTTCCATGGCTATCCAATTTGACAATTCTATCAGTAATGTACCAGTGTTCCATTCTCTCTAATTCCTCTCCAGCATTAATCATTTTGTTTTCTGAATTTTGCTATCAACATCAGTGTGAAGCAATGTCTCATCATTGTTTTAATTGGTAGTTCTCTTATAACGAATGATCTGAAGCACTTCTTCATCTGATTGTTGGTAGCCTGGATGTGGTTATAAGAGAATTTTCTGCTCATGTCTCTGTCCAGTTTTTGATTGGATTATTTGTATTTTTCTTATTGAAGTATTGCCGTTTTATAGACTTTTAAGATTAGTCCTTTATCTTATATATCTTTTCCAAAACTTCCCACAATCTGTAGCTTCTCTTTTTACTCTTTTCACAATTTTTGGGCTATTTTGTATCAAGAATATGATATTTTTGATACAAGTGCCTTGGCAATTGAAATGGAGTTTCACGGTGCATTATTAATTCTTCTGCCTATGATCTCACAGTTCATTTGGTACTTGTGTGAATTTGTGAGTGTGATAGCCAGTGAGTGATAGCTTCTATCGCTGTCCTCTACTGTCATGTCCTTTCTCCATGTGTGCTCTGAAGGAGAGATGTAGTTGAAAGCTTAGACACTTCCTTTCTTCTTTGATTTTTTTTACTTTAAAGGATCTTGAAATACATACTAAAATATATATTTTCATATTTAAGAATTCACATAAATCAATCCATCTTGACTAAAAGCATTCATTGCACAGGATATTCTATTGATAACTATGAAGCAAATATGAAATCTGTCTCTATACAAACATATGAACAGATAAACTACAATGTAAAGAATAAATAACTTTTACCAAAGTGATGAATCATAAATAAGTAGCACTAGAATGAATTAGAAGAACTGACCTTTTTTTTAAGAACTGGTATTTATAAGCTTCTTTTTTTATTAAAAGATCAGCTGTTGGGGTCTCTTACAACTCATAACAATCTGTACCTCAGTTGTATCAAGCATACTTGTACATATATTGCCATCATTCTTTTCTAGACATCTACTTTCTTTTATGTGTGTGTGGCATCACTGCCCTGGTGGGAGTAGGAAGGCCAGCCTTGCTCCTGGAGAGCTGTTGTTGGATTTGAACCATCAGCCCTGTGGGCCGCAGTCCCACACACCACCACTACGCCACTGGGGCTCAGCCTATACTTTCTATTGAGCCCTTAGCTTTAGTCTCCTCTCTCTCCTCCTTCCCCCCCCCCTTGACTCTTTGATAAATTATTATTATTTTCATATTTTTAATAAATCACTTTATTGGGAGCGCATACAACACTTATCACATTTCATACATATATACATTGTTTCAAGTACCTTCATACACCTGCTGCACTCATCATTCTCAAAACATTTGCTTTCTACTTGAGCCCTTGACATCAGCTTCTCATCTTTTCCCCTTCCTCCCCAATATCTTACACCAACCACAGTCTCCCATTCCCCATGGATTCTGCTGTTCATCTCCCTGAAGGGGATGGTGTTTGGTTATGTGTCTATCATTGTGATCAGTTCCTCCCATTGTGATCAGTTCCTCCTTCTTTCTCCCCTCTCCTCACTTTTCCCTTCCCCTTCTGGTATCACTATTCCCATTCCTGTTCCTTGATTCCTAAAATTCTTGACTCTAATTAGTGCCTCTCTCTATATGTATATGTGTGTATGTATACACATCAGACACCTGTTATGGGCCTATCCTGGTGATAAACAGAGCATCAAAACATAGTCAAGCCTATTGAGGAACTCACAGATAACTATACTTCAATATGAAGTCATGACCATCAAGATGATTCTATCTAACTAATAAAGATGAAGTAGACCTTCTTCATAGGGTTTCTAAGGCTATAAATCTGTTTTTATATAAATCATTTTATTGGAGGCTCATACACAGCTTTTCACAAGGCTATAAATCTCCATGGAGGCAGACAGCCACAACTTTCTCCCATGTAGTAACCAGTGGATTAGAACCACTGATGTTTCAGTTAGCAGGTGGTGTACTACTACTGCGTTACCTGGGCACTTTGGTATGTGAATGCATACACAAATACTTGATGCAGTGTGAACAGTCCTATTGTTGATCACAAGGTATGAGTGAAAACAAATAAAAGGTATTACTTTATTTTTCAAAATTTGTGAAAATTCCCCCCCCCCCCCATCTTGCAACATGATGTTACTTTTGAAAGATTCTTAATGGGCTGAGCCCCGGTGGGGTAGAGGTTGAGTGCGGGACTGCAGCCCACTGGCTTGGTGGTTCAAATCCAGCAGCAGCTCTCTAGGAGCAAGGCTGGGCCTTCCACTTTCACCAGAGTGCAGTAATGCCCCTCCCTAAAAAAAAAAAAGAAAAGAAAAGAAAGATTCTTAGCCAGTGAATTTAACAAGTCTAATAAAACTTGTGGAGATAGATTGAATCAGGAACACTGGAGAAGATCTGCTGTGTTTAATTATGGGGCTGATGAATAATATTGAAAGTGCTGTGGACTGCCTAAAGAACAAACAAATCTGTCATGGAAGAAGTACAAGCAGAATCTGACTTAGGGTCAAGGGTGGTGGGACTTTATCTTACATACTTTGGACGTATTGTCAGGAGAGACCAGTCTTAAGAGAAGAATATCATGCTGGGTAAAGTGGAGGAGCAACTAAAAAGAGAGAAACTTTGAACAAGTTGGATTGACATAGTGGATGGATCTATGGGTTCAAACATAAGAACAGTTGTGAGGCTGGGACAGGGCCAGGTGATGTTTCATTCTCTTGCGTGCTGTGAGTCAGAACTGAGCTAACAGCAATGACAACCATCAATCAAGGCTTTAACTCTAAATTTAAATCCTGGGTTACAGGAAATAGAGGAACTAGAGCAATTTAAGAGACACCACGGAGATGCATTAAGACGACTGCACATGGGGGTCAGTCTAAAGAGCAAATAGTTTAATCAGGAAGTCCTTTCAAAATAAACAAAGAAAACAGTATTCTTTTAGATAGGGGAATTTTAAAGTTTAGTCAAATTTACTAGTTGGTCTGCTTCTTCATTATATCCTGGCTCAGACATGTCAGCTGTAAATATAAGGGGTATAATTGAAAAAATTTGAAGATAAGCTGAGTACTAAGAAACATTACATCCAAAGGATCAAACTAGAACCCCCTTCCAGGGAGGTGAATAACGGAAAAGTGGATGAGGATGATGTAAAATATGGAAAAAATAATCTATAATTGATCAAGGATTCATGAGGGAAGGTGGTCAGGGGAGGGAAGGAAAAGAATTGGGGTGGTGATATCAGGTATTCACGTGGGAAGGGAATACTTTTGAAAATTATGATGGTGGCATATGTACAATTGTGCTTGACACAATAAGGAATGTATGGATTGTGATGAGATATTACAGCCCCCAATATAAGTATTGGAAATAAAGAAATGACTATACAAGAATTCGAACCCAATTTATCTGGGGTTTTTTGGGGGTCAGGGCATCACTTCCCTCTGTTGGTCATAGGATCTAACCAATCTTGCTCTTGGAGAGCTGCTGCTGGATTTGAACCGCCAAGCCAATGGTACAGTCCCACACTCAACCACTATGCCATTGGGGCTCAGCCCAAACCCAACTTATCTGTACTAATTTATTTTCATAAGTTTCTCAGATAAAATCATTATTCATATAAATATGTGGATATAGATAACAAAAGGTTAAGTTTTGTTAATAAAATAATTAAAGAACATCAAAAAAGAAACATTAAAGAAGCATAGTTATTTGTTAAATGTTAATGGCACTGTGGTTACTTTGGAAATAACCTATGTGTACACATAATGATATTTACTTCACATAAAAATGCATCAGAAAAGTATAGGTCAGGGCTGGGGGGAGGGGCAAGAAAAGTATAGGTGCAGCAAGTATGGCAAATTTAACTGGAAAACTAGGCAAACCAAAGCACTCTATTGAGTTGATTCTGACTCACAGAGCCCCCTACAAAGGATTTCTTCAAGAGTACATTTTTCCTGAGGCAGACAGCCTTGTTTTTCATCTATGGAGTAAGCAGTGGGTTTAAACCACTGTCCTCATAGTTACCAACACAATGCTTAACCCACAGAACCATCAGGGCTCCTAAATATGCTAGTCTTTCTAATTTTCTGTGTATCTCAAAATTTTCATAATAAGGAATTTAAAATAAAAGATAAAAAGTTAATGAGACATATATTCAGTGATGAAACAGTATGTTTAAAAATCACTTAGAGGACTCTAAAAAGATATTTAAAACATATACTAAGATGTGGGAGGATGGAGGAAAGATCCCTTTTCAAGCATATGAACTACTTTAAGCCAACTGCTAAGAGGAATCAGGCTTGACCATAATGGAAGTCCCCCCCCCCCCAAAGCTTCTACAAATAGAAGAGCAACGTTATGGAATCCCAGGTCTGATCTTTCGTAACATTTCCTATTAGGTAAAAATGACCTTGATCAAATTGAAGACATATGTATTCTTTCTGTGAAAGGTAGGCAAAATTGTGCTATAAGAACCAAGCAAACTGGAACAATTACAATGAAAGACTAACTAGTAGATTTTCTCCCCCCGCCCCCCACCTATTCATTCATTCATTCATTCATTCATTTATTTATTTATTTATTTATTTATTTATTCATTCATTTATTTACTTATTTGCAGAGGATTGGGCAGCAGAAGCAAAGATCTGAAGCCATGGATGATCGCCCTTTTCCTTGTGCTATTTCTGACAGTGGTGGTGGTGGCTATTGGACTTCTGGTTCACTTTTTAACCTCCGGTAGGTAAAATTAAGAATTTAACTCATCTTGCTTTAGTTTTTCTTCAAAGCCTTATTTGACTATGACTTTATGGTTCAATTAAAGAAAAACTTCCCTTTATCCGTATTAGCTCGTTCATTTTTCCAGGGGTGTCAAACCGGCAGACCATATGTCCCCGAGGTAATTTTTTGTCGCCCACGGTGCTCTGAAATAAAATGAAAATAGAAAAAAATGGTTATGAAGAAAACAGCACTTATGGGAGATCAAGGCAATACCAACACAATTCCCCCGTTAACCCTTTAACTACTGAAGACGAGTATGCACCTGGCCCAGTGCCTTTCCTAGGGACCTGGGTCCATGTATAAACGCGCCGACTCGGTTCCTGCGACGTTTGGAAGCGATGTGTCTGCCACTGTCAGTGTCACGGAATGTGACCAGACCCCACTAGTATATTGATAAAAAGAGCGCTCTGGCTTGTGATGTTATGAATCATACCTAGCGGCAGCGCTCATTCCCGTTTTTCGAGGGAAGCCATGAGGATTGTGCATGACGTTTGTCTGCCATCCAACATTTTGTGTTTCTTCTTAGTCACTTTATTATATTTTCCTGTCACAACCTAAGAGGTAAGTGAAGGCTAGTAGGAGGGAAGCGCTGGCAAGTTTCAGGTAAAAAGGACTAATTTTACTTTTATCAATACATTAAAAAAATAGAAGTTTAAATAAAAGCAATTATATCGTGTTTTAATTATCCTACTCACATTCCTCAATCCTCACTTCAAAATATAAATTTAACAAAATTTGTAAATGTGTTGTGGCCACGTGAGTCTTGCCTATTGCATCAAAATATCCACGTTTTAACTGAGGTTGGCACTCCTGATTTGTCCCATTATGCGGGCAACAAACATTTATTGAATGCTTGCTACATGCATTGTCCTTTTCTGACTGCTCTTGAAACATCCTTAGACAAAGAAGACAATTTTCCTAGCTCCATGGAGCTCCAAGTCTAGAAGATCAAAAATGGGCTAAAATGTAAAAATAATTATTGAAAATTTGAATTTTCATATATTCAAGTAAAAACTATGATGGATACATTATTTACTAAATAAGTGCTCTTTTAATCTTGACCGTCATTTTCTGTCCAAAATTTATTTATCAAGAGAAAAATACAGAGACACAAGTATATGAGCAATTGTGAGGATGGTCTAAGACAGGGAAGTGTTTCATTTTGAAGTACACATATGGCCAATATGGGTTGGAACTGCTTCAAGGGCACATAGAAACTAATAATAAACTATAAGAATGCCAAACTACTAGAGCTCTTTCTAAGAGGAAAATTCACTCTCTAGAATAATACTAAGAAATTATATTTTTCTGTGTATAATCCTAGTAGTTTGGGGTGGAGTGCCTGTCTTTTCCTTCCATCTTCTGTTGATACTTTCTGCATCATTCAATATTTTTCCCATGGAACTTTCAACATTACCACTCAAGATGTGAATTTTTCTTTAGTTCTTTCAGATTGACTCATACTGAGCATGTTCTTTCCTTTTGGTTATCTAAATCCAGGTCTTTGCATATTTCATTATAATACTTCATCTTCACAAGTTTTCCTTTGAAATTTTCTGTTCATCATTTCTTCCATGTGTTTTAGTTAGTCTACTAGCAAGAAAAAGTTTCATGATCTCCTCTGGCATCCATTTTCGTCCTTTTTTTTTTTTTTTTTTGGTTTTTGGGGCATCACTACTCTCTGGTGGAGGGTGTAGGAGGCCCAGCCTTGCTCCTGGAATTGAACCTCCAACCCCGTGGGCCGCGGTCCCGCACACAACCACTACGCCACCAGGGCTCAGCCCAGTCTTTTCTTTTTAATGACCCTTTGTTTTCTTCATATGTGGTGTTCTTGCTGCCATTCCATAGGTAATCTGGATTTTTGTCATTAGTATTTAGTGGGGCAAATGGGTTCTGACATGTTCTTGAAATATAGATGGGGTATCTTCGTAATGAACAAAAATAGAGGGCCATATAGTCACAAGTCAGGGATCAGACAATCCTCCCTGGCTCATCCTTCTTTACTCATTATAACCCAAATCATTCCTCCCACATCACTCTGCATCTATCCTGGTTGCCATAACTCATTACAATGAGCAATCATAACTCACAGAAGAGATTCACAATTAAGAGAGTCTATCAACAAAGTTGGGAGAGATATGGGAGTTATGCGGGCAACAAACATTTATTGAATGCTTGCTACATGCATTGTACTTTTCTGACTGCTCTTGAAACATCCTTAGACAAAGAGGACAATTTTCCTAGCTCCATGGAGCTCCAACTCTAGAAGGGATATCATTGCTGGTGTCAGATGGATCTTGTCTGAAAGCAGAGAATACCAGAAAGATATTTACTTGTGTCTTATTGACTGTGCAGAAGCATTGACTGGGTAGGTCATAGCAAACTCTGGACAGCTACAGGAGATTGGAAATTCCAGAACACTTGTTCCCATGTGGAACCTGTACATGAATCAAGAGACAGCTGTGTGAATAGCACTGGGCACACTGCATGGCTTAAAATCAGGAAAGATGGGAATCATGGTTGTATCCTCCCATGATATTTATTTGATCTTTTTGCTCAGCAAATAAGTGAAGCATTATGATAAATGGAGAAAAGACTGAAGTTTTCCAAGATTCATCTTGTTTGAATCCACAACCAATGCCCATGAAGGCACCAAGCAAAAGGTCAAAGGACAATTGTATTGAGTAAATCTGCTACACAAACCCTATTTAAAGTTCTTCTGAAAAGAAAGGATGCCACGGTATTCTCAATCACCTCACATGCATGTGAAAGTTGTACACTGAATAAGCTAAAACAGAAGAAAATCAACGTGTCTGAAAAGTGATGCTGGTGAGCATTAGGGAAAGAATCAGGAGTTGCCAAACAAACAAATCTGGCGTGGAACAAGTACAGCCAGAATGTTCTCATGTACTTTGGAGATGTTGTCAGGAGAGCCCAGTCCTAGAGAAAGACGTCATGCTTGGTAAAGTGCAAAGAGGGTGTAAAAGGGGAAGCCCCTCGACAAAAAGGACTGACACAGTGGCTATCACAACAGGCTGAAGCATAACCCCACTTATAAGGATGGTGCATGTCCAGACACTGTGTCGTTCTGCTGCACATAGGGGTACTATACGTTGGAACCAACTCCATGGCACCTCATAGGGACAACGGCAGCTATAACAACATCCCATCCTTTGGTGGAAGTTAGAAAAGCATGAATAGAAACATCACTGCAAGTAGTTTCACTTCAACAAAGAAGGGGGAAATTGTCAAGAAGATGAATTGACAGACTGACTCTAACAGTGAGCACAAACAACACCAATTGGGCGGATGTTGCAAGACCAGGTAATTTTAGTTTTGTTTGCGCATAAGGTCACTGTGAGTCAGAACCAACTCATGGGTTTCTCGGATGACAGCGTTGCATTCCGCCGTGGTTTTTACTGCTTTTTGTTTTCTTACCTCTCCTGATAGCAAAGCAGTATTTCATTAACATATACATGTTAAACAGTGTTCTCGTTTCCAAACTCAGTCATATTTCTTTTTTCATCTTTCTTAGTGTGCTTGACCCTCCCATAACAAATCCAAATTATTCAGTCATTCATTCCTATTCCTGGCAGAGTATGAGGGGTTGTACATTTCACCACAGCAAACAGCAATGTAAAAATTATGTTTCAGGCTCTAGACGCTTACCTGGATTTAAGATGTGGGGATGCTGCCTACGAGTTGTTTCCAATAGAGCAAGTAACTTCTATGTCTGTGCATTTTTTAACTCACCTGTAACATGGATAGACTGCCAATTTTAAAGAGTGAGTGTGAGAATCAAATGGGTTACTAAATGTCAAATGCTCAGAACAGTGCCTGGAACATCACAGGTACTATTATTAACACAAAAAAAATTATGATTATTTAAAATTTATTTTATCAAATTCAATTAAAAGAATCTTAGTGACATTTAATTTATAATAAGCTGTATTATAGTTGGTTCTTAGATTCTTATGCCCAAACCACTAAGTTTATTTTTTGTTTTCATCACAGGTGAAACAGTAATGGAGTATTATCATACCATCTTTAAAATTTCAGATTTACAAATAAGTAGCAATTCCAGACAAACAAGCACATACCAAAATAAAGAATTACGAGAGATGAGTGAGAATTTGGTAAGTCAGAAAAAAAAATCTTTTTATTAACAAATAATGAAAGTGATGGCACGTTGTGGATAATTTTCATCATTTCTTACATCCTGATTTTCAGATCAGGTGCATCAAAATCATCTTGCTGATTCTCACCTTTTGAGTTACTATTGACAATACAGTTACCTCTTCAAAAGGACAGCGCACCAGGCTAACATTCTTTGTGAATAAAACTAAGCTGCTATTTGGCTTAAATGTGGCTTTCGGGATTGCTTTGGTTTGAAGTTTAAAGATTTTCTCATGGTAACATTCTCAGGGGTCATCCAGTCTCGACTGAATGGTTTTAGAAAATGTCAATTTTTCAGTCCTCATTCTTACTCTGTGATCAAAATTGTTTTATAGAGACTTTGATCGGTATTAAATGTTAGGCAGTTACTTATTGAAGAATGTTAGAATAGACTTGGAGTCTGCATACATACCCCAGTCCCTTCTTTTTTTATTTTATTGGGTCTCATACAACTCTTATCATGATCCATACATACATCCATTGTGTCAGGCATTTTTGTACATTTGTTGCCATCATCATTCTCAAAACACTTGCTTTCTACTTGAGCCCTTGATATCAGTTCCTCATTTTTTGGCACTTTCTTTTCTTTTTTAATTCATTATTATTATTGTTGTTGTTATTATTATTTAATCATTTTATTGGGGGCTCATACAGCTCTTATCATGATCCATACATACATCCATTGTGCCAAGCCCATTTGTACATTTGTTGCCCTCATGATTCTCCAAACATTCTCCTTCTACTTAAACCCGTGGTATCAGTTCCTCATATTTCCCATCCCTCCCCACTCCTCCTCTCTCATGAACACTTGATAATTTACAAATTATCGCTATTCTGTTATATCATACTCTGTCCAATGTGTCCCTTCACTCACTTCCCTGTTTCCTGTACTAATATGTATATTCCTACAATTGGTCTCCCCTTCCTAATCCATCTTCCCTCCACCCTCCCAGTATCACCACTCTTACCACTGGTCCGGAAGAGATCATCTATCTTGAATCCCCCATGCATCTGCATCCTATCTATACCAGTGTACATCCTCTGGTCTAACCAGATTTGTGAAGTAGAATTGAGATCAGGATAGTGGGGGAGGGGGGGAGGAAGCATTTAAGAACTAGAGAAAAGTTGCATATTTCATCGTTGTTACACTGTACATTAACTGGCTCATCTCCTCCGCATGCTCCTTCTGTAAGAAGATGTCACTTCACCTACCAATGGACTTTGGGTCCCTCATCTGTACTCTACCTCATTCATAATAATATAGTTTTAGTTATTTGATGCTTGATGTCTGATCCACTATATATGTCATGGTCACAAAAGCTGGTGGGCTTTGTTGTTTTTGAGCCACATGGCCACTTGTTTACTTTGAAGCCTTTAAGACCCCAGATGCTATCTTTTGATATCTGGGCAATATCAGCTTTCTTCACCACTTTTGTTTATGCACACATTTGTCCTCAGTGATCGTGTCAGAAAGGTGAGTATCATAGAATACCAATTTAATAGAATAAAGTGTTCTTGCATTGAGGGAATACTTGAATGGAAGTCCACTGTCCACCTGCTTCCTTAATACTAACCCTTTAAGTATATGCACATAGATCTATTTCCCCATCATCATATATAAATATATTTACCTATGTACATGCTTATATTTAGACCTCTATAAGTGCCCTTTGTCTCCCAGTTCTTTCCTGTACTTCCTTTTACTTTCCCCTTGTCCCACTATCATGCTCAGCCTTCATTTGCATTTCAGTAATTTCTCTCTGTCACATTACTTTTGATCAACCCCTATCAGGCCTCTCACACCACCTCGTCACTGATTTTGAATCACTTGTTGTTCCCTTATCCCTGGGTTGGTTAACACTACCTCCTTTCCTCACCTCCCCATCTCCCATGATCCCCCAGAGCCTTCAGTTCCATTGTTTTCTCCTCCAGACTGGTCAGACAGCCTATCTTATCTAGATAAACTTGCAGAGATAATATACACCCCAAAAAAGAAATCATAAGATAAAGCGACTAAAGAAAACAAAATGATGATAGCAATGAAAAAACCCAATATCCAGAAAAAAATATATAAATAAGTAAAAAATAACAATAATAGCAAAATAAAAGCCTGTAAATTGTTCAAGGTCTGTTCATTGACCTCCAGGAGTGCCCCCTGGTTGCAGCTCCTCATTTTCCCCTTCCTTCCCACCCCTTCTCCCTCACGGCCCCTTGATAATTTATAAATTGTTATTATTTCATGTCTCACACTGTTGCCTCCCCTCACCCATTTTCTGTTGTCCATTCCCCAGAGAGGGGGTTATATGTAGATCCTTGTGATCAGTTCCCTGCTTCTACCGCACCTTCCCATTATCCTCTAAGTGTCACCACTACCATTATTGGTCCTGAGTGGTTTATCTGTCCTGGATTCCCTGTGTTTCCAGTTCTTAACTGTACCAGTGTGCATTCTCTGGTCTAGGCATATTTGTAAGGTAGAATTGGGATCATGATGGGGGAGGGAGCATTAGAGAATTAGAGGAAAGATGTATGTTTCATCATTACTAGATTACATCCAGATGGACTCTTCTCCTCCCCACAATCCTTCTGTAAGGGGATATCCAGTTGCCTACAGATAGGCTTTGGTTCTCCACTACATACTCTTGCTCATTTACAATGATACGATTTTTTTGTTCTTTGATGCCTGATACCTGATCCCATTGAAACCTCATGTTCACACAAGCTGGTGTGTTTCTTTCATGTGGGCTTTGTTGCTCCTCAGCTACATGGCCACTTGCTTATCTTTGGTCTTTGAAGACCCTATATCTTTTGATAGCAAGGCACTATCAGCTTTCTTCACCACATTTGCTTATGCACCCGTTTTGTCTTCAGCAATCATGTTGGGAAGGTGAGCATCATGGAATGGCAATTTAATAGAACAAAGGGTTCTTGCATTAAGGGAATACTTGACTGGAGGCCCAATGTCCATCTACAACCTTATACTTTTCATGCATATAGATCTATTTCCCTATCGTCATATATAAGTATATTTACATACACACATGCCTCTATTTAGACTTCTATGCTTGCTCTTTGCCTCCTCGTTCTTTCCATTATTTCCCTATACTTTCCTCTAGTCCCACTACCATGTTCAGCCTTCATTTGGGTTTCAGTACTTCCTCTTGGTAACATTGCCTTTGATCAAACCTTATCAGGTCCCCTACACCCTTTTCACCATCGATTTTGAATCACTTGTTCCTTTGTCCATGGATTTATTAATACCACTTCTTTTTCCCCATCTCCCCCTCTCCTGTGTTCCCCTGGAACCATCAGTCCCATTGTTTTCTCCTTCGGCTTGTTTATCTTGTCTACGTAATCTAGATAGACCTGCAGAGATAGTAGTGTGCAGAAAAAACAAAGAAGACAGAGCAAAACAAAGACGCAAAACAAAGAAGCAAAAGAAAACAAAACAACAACAATAAAAATCCTCAACAATAAGAAAAGCCTGTAAATAGTTCAAGGTCTATTAGTAGGCCTTTAGGAATGTTTTCTGGTTGAGACTGTTGGGGGTCTGTGACCCTCGCTGTTCTGCTGTATGCCCTTAGTGTTTTGCCTCGACGTGGCGGTCTCAGATCAGGCACAATTCCCACACTGTGTCTCCAATGTTGTCCTCTGTGGGATTTTGGGTCAATGAGAGATGTCTTGTCTCATGGTGGGGCCAGCCCTGTGGTCCTCTGAGTAGGGATATCATCAGCAAGACTTGGTGGTCCAGGATGTGCTCCACTTTCTCTTCTTCCCTCTTCATTTTCTTTTGTGTGCTCTGATCAGACATGCCCCCCTCCCTGAGCCATAGCTTCAGTGCTTTCCTCTGAAATAAATTCTTCTAGGGGCAGGGGTACTGTCCACATAGTTGGAATGGGGCCCAGTACCTCAGACTCTCTATCAGTTCCCTGTTTCATGCTGGTGTGTTACATTCATGTCTTGAAGCATAGGGTTGAAGTCTGGTCCCTCTTTACCTTTGGAACTATAAACAACATACTCCCCTTGGGTGGGTTAGTGCCCTCTTCCCTAGATACCCATGTATTTTTTTTCTTTTTTCCTCTCCTTTTTAGTTGGCTACCATATGTATCTCTGGATTTGGTCTGGCCCCTATCACACTACCTGGACCTCACCTCAGGAATTTTTGTATACAGTAGCTTTTTCCCTATGTCCCTTCTGCATTTTTTAAAGCTTACCACAGTGGACTATTGTTGTACTTGTCCTTTTGTGCTTAGTTTCCTTCACTTAGCATAATTTCCTCCAGTTTTTCCCATGCAGCGATGTGCTTCATGCATTCATCACTGCTTTTTAGGTGTGCCTAGTACTCCATTTTATGTATGTACCACAGTTTTTTAATCCATTCATCAATTGATGGAAATCTGGGCTGTTTCCAATTTCTTACAATTGTGAACTGTGCTGTAATGAACATTGGAGCACAGATGTCTGGTCATAGTTTGTGTCTTGATTCTTCTGAGCATATGCCCAGTAGGAGGATTGCTGGGTCATACGGTAGCTAGATTTCCATCTGTTTTAGGTATCACCAAATTGATTTCCATAATGGATGTACATACCTACAGGTGCAGCAGCAATGGATCAGAGTTCCTATCTCACCACAGCCTCTCCAACACTTATTACTTTCTGATTTTTTGAATTGGGCTATCTTTGAGAGTGTTAGGTGATATTTCATTTTAATTTGCATTTCTCTTACGGCTAATGATCGGGATCATTTTCTCATATGTTTATTGGCCATTCAAATTTCTGCCCTTGTGAAACTTCTGTTCGGGTCTTTTGTCTACCCGCTCAATGGACAATTAGTTGTTCTTTTCTTTTTGGAAGCTAGCAGAGTATTATGGTTTTCCTCATATAAATCTTTTGTGCTTTTAGTCAGATATTTTCCTAGATATTTCAATTTGTGCTCGACTTTTGTGAAGGGTACCACCTTTTTATCTCTTCTGTGGTCTTATTTGCTGTATAGCAGTCTGACAGATTTCTGTTTGTTGATCTTGTATTCTGCCACTTTGCCATATCTCTTTATTGCTTCCAGTACTCCCTTTGTGGAGCTTTTGGAACTTTTCATATATAAAATCATATCATCTGTGAATAACAATAATTTCAGCTCTTCCTTCCCAAGGTGAATACCTTTGATGTCTTTGCTTTGCCTTATGCTGTCAACTGAAACCTACAATACAATGTTAAGTAAGTGTGGGTACAAGGGACATCCTTGTCCAGGCCCCTTTTTCAGTGGGAATGTGTTCATATTTTCTCCATTGACTACCACGTTGTTAGCTTTGCATATATAGCATGTATTATTGAGGAATTTTCCTCCAAGTTCTATCTTCTTGAGTATCTTAAAGTGTAATTGGTGTTAGATGTTGTCGAGTGCTTTTTCCACATCTATCGATATTATCATGTGGTTCTTAGTTTTTCATGTCAATGTGGCAAATGTTACTAATGGTCTTTCGTATATTGCACCATCCCTGCATCCCTGGTATGATTTCCAGTTGGGCATGGTGTATTATTATATACTTTTGTATTCTATTGACCAGGATTTTGTTAAGGATTTTTGCATCAACGTTCATGAAGAATATTGGTCTGAAGTTCTCGGTTCTTGTGAGATCCCTGCGTTGCTTCGGTATCAGGGCTATACTAGCGTCATAGAAGGAGTTTGGGAGTTTACCATCCTTTTCTTTGTTCTGGAAGAATTTGTGATGGATTGGTATCAGTTTTTCCCTGAATACTTAGTAAAATTCTCCTGTGAAGCTGTCTGGTGCAGGGGGTATTTTGTTGCCCATCCCTTAATAGCATTGTGTATTTCTTCTATTGCTATGAGTCTACTGAGATTCTTGACTTCCATCAGGGATAGTCTAGGGAGGGATAATTTTTCCAAGCATTTTTCCATGTCTTCCAAATTGTTGGATTCATTGGAGTACAGACCTTTGTAGTACTGTGTAATTGTCCTTTTGATTTCATTAGGGTCTGTTTTAATGTCCCCTCTTTCATCCCTCATCCTTGCTATTGAAATTTTGTTCCCTAGTTTCCTTGCTTAGGTTTGGCAGCGGTCTGTCAATTCTGCTTATCCTTTCAAAGAATCAACTTTTAGCAGCTTTAAATTTTTCCATAGACTTCTACTTTTCCTCTCCTGGATCTCGGCCCTGATTTTTATTATTTCTTTTGTGATTAGTAGTGATGTCCTTTTGGCTCTGTTCTAGTTGTTATGAATTTTGTGACAAGATATTAATCATAAGTCTCACTTCCTTTTCCATGTGTGCATGCATTGCTATGAAATTCCCTCTGATAACTGCCTGTGTTGTTTCCCATACGTTTTGATACACTGTGTTCTCCTCCTCATTGGTTTCTAGAAATTTCCTAATTTCATTTTGATCTGGACCAGTATGGATTCCTTTTGCAATAGAGAATTATTTATCCTCCAATTGTTACATTTTGTTTTCCTCATCTTCCTTTTGTCAATTTCCGGTCTTATGGAACAATGTCAGAGAGAGAGAGAGGTCTTTATTGTATCAATGTACTTAAATTTATGTAGCTTCACCTTATGCCCCTGCATGTGGTCAATATTGGAAAATGTGCTATGTGAGCTTGAAAAGGCTGTGTTTGTGGGTTGCTTTTTATATATTTGGATAAAAAGCTCTGTAAATATCTGTCAGGTCAAATTTTCTAATTATACTGTTTAAATTTCTAGCATCCTTGTTTTTTTCTCTATAATCTATATTTGTCAGAGAGTGGTGCATTGACGTTAACTCTATAATTGTTGAGGCTGTGATTTCCTTTTCCATCTTTTGGAGTATTTAGTTGACATATTCAATGGGTCTCTCATTTGTGGAATATATGTTAAAAATACTTAGTGTTTCTTTGTCTACCATTCCCTTCACCATTATGTAGTGTCCCTTCTTATCTCCTTTTGTGGTTTGAATTTTTTTTGGTGTGGTTTGCATCCTAAGGTCAATTTTATCTGATATTAGAATTGCAATCTTTGGGGGTTTTTTTAATTGCTGTTGGCTTGTATGCCTTCCTCCAGGCTTTGATTCTCAACCTATTTTTCCCTGTAATCCTACAATGTGTCTCCTTTAGGCAGCAGATAGGTTGGGTTTTCTAAGCCAGTCTGCTAGCTTCAGTTGTTTCATGCCTGAGTTCAGTCCATTGATATTCAGGGTTATTATCTCCATCTATGGACTTTGTGATGTCATCTTATACCTTTTGTGTTGGGTGTTTTCTTACCTCCCTTTTTTATCAGGGTGTTGTGCATGTGTAAGTGTGTGTGTGTGTGTGTGTGTGTGTTTCATTCTTGACTTCTTTTCATGCTTAAGCCAATGCTATCTTGGGGGATGTTTTCTCTTTGCTGCCATCTGGGTGGGGTTGTTCTGTGTGGCAGTCCCTTGGTGAGTGCTTTTATTCTGCCGATACTTGATTGATAAGGATCTTTTTTAGGGCTGGGTTTCTTCCATCTTATTCTTTAAGTTTTTCTTTGTCTGGGAAGACTCTTTTCTATCTATCTTGATAAATAATTTGGCTGAATAGAATCTCCTTTGTTGTGTTATTTTCTTCAATTTTTTGAATATGTTACTCTACTCTCTCATCTTCTTCATTACATCTGCTGATAGTTCTGAGCACATTCTTATTTTGAAACCTTTATATATGACTACTGGTTTGTCCCTTGCTGGTCTCATGATTTTCTATTTTTCCTCAAAGTTGGAGAGTTTAATTATTATATGCCTTGGGGACTTCTTGAGGTTCAGTTTGATATGAAGTACATTCACAACCCTTGTGAAACTTTTCTGGTAAATGAAAACCTTTCTGATAAGTTTTCACTTTCACTCACTCATTTACACATTCAGTCATTCAACAAACTTAAGCTTCGTATTCGCAGTATACAAAGCTAAACTTTGCAAAAGATTAAGCACTGTCTTGTCCTTAATACTTTTGCAATTTAGTATGGGAGATAATATCTTTGCAAGAATCCTTATATGGAAGAGAAGACAGAAGAAGAAAGAAAAGTTCTAACTGGAGAACTAGAGAATGTGGACCAATGAACAAACTTTTAAAAGAAGAGCACCTTAGAGAGATTGTGACGAGTGATTGCGGTGCAGAAAAGCAGAATTAGTAGAGTAGGAAAGGATAGGGTAGATCAAGATAATAGACAAAGAAGTCATTCCTGGAAAAAATATGGTCAAGACTAAGCTCTTGGTCATTTCTAAAGTGGGGCGGGTAGATAAGCAACAGAAATGTGATTGTACTCTATTCTCTAATTCTATTCTGGGTTCAGTTCTTGTAGAAAAAGATTGAAGATGCTTTTTTAAAGGTATATTTTATGCTTTTATTTGCATGCTCCTCTTATGATGAAAAAGTAACACATTCCAAAGTTTTCTTCATGGTCTCTGTTCTGAAGGACTGGTGCGTGTTGGGAATCACATGTTGCATTCTGTTCGTCCGTCTTTAGTAGCATCTGAGGTTTGCAGTTTCAGCTTGGAAACCTCCCTGGTGTGGATGTTTAGATTGCTCTTGAGAGGAGTCAGCTGGAAGCCTCTGACAGTGAAAGGGTAGCGACGTGTGCCAACAGAATTAGTGCGGGCCTGGAAGCTGACTTGGTTGGGTGTGCCTCCTTGTTTGAGCTGACAGCCTCTCCCTAACTCTTTCATTAAACATCCAAGTAACCTTCAACTGCCCTCTTAGACATTAATCTCAGTGCTGTCTCCAAGATTTCAAAATCCTTAAATAAAAAAAGAGACACGCCCTGAAAAGAGGGTCTTGTGTTCAATGTTAGGGAACGAACTCCAACTATAAAATTCCATAGATGCCTAGAGGTGGAATCGATTTTATAAATCACAGACTCCGTTAGGATGTATAAATAATAGCAAATTTATAACAAGCTGACAAAGAGCTAAAAAAAAAAAAATCTTTCAATTTTCCAGAAGCATGAAACTCTGAAGTGTTAGCAAGACGACTGGGTCTGATGAAGCAAACATTGATCTGCCACCGGAAAATGACTTCAAAGTCTCCACAAAGCTGTTTTATGTATATGCCCCAATCAGAAAGGAGGTTCACGTTAATGGAGTCTCTGATTCCCCTGTTGTCTTGCTGCATACCTCACTAGTGTCGGGACCCTTTGTACTTGTCCCTCTGTCCCGGGGTTTCTGACACTGTTGTCCTCAGTCCTTGGATTACCCCAAAATGATTTCAGTGCCAATTCCTGAGCCTCTGGGGTTTGATTAGGGCCGGGTCCTGGGATCTGGAGGATAAAAAAAGAAGCTTACTTTTATTTTGATTACCTACATTACTTGTAGTACTTATCTCATCAGAAGACTAAGCACTACAAAATAGAATTGATGCTGAGCTTAGACATTCTTCTCAGGAGGCACATCGCCAGGTGAATGATGTCATCCAAAAGTCAAAAGCTTAATCCAAGGCCTCCCTTAAGCCGACAGGTGAACTGTCAAGGGCTCAATGGTGGGTGGAACTTTTTTAGGGGATAATTACAAACCAGACTTCTTCAAGAACACACATTCTTTACTTTTCTACCTTGTAACATTTGCCATCTTTTCTCCCAAATATGTTTTTTCTTTTCTTTTCTTCTGAGTTTACCCAAAATAATGAGTCATAATACTGGGTATGACAAGAAGGTAAATGACTATGAAAAATTCCCCATTATAAAATGAATTCCAAAATAGTTTTGTTTCTAGACAATGAACTTCATCCTTCCATACCCCATTAAGGTTTTTCTTTACCAAGTATAATTACAGATATTTGGGAGATACTAGCAATTTCTGTTTTCTAAATGTTATCTCTGATCTTAACTTTACAACTATTACTAAAATATTTTCAATTGTGTTCTATGCTGTCATTCAGACAACATATTATTTGTGTACTACTGAGATGTGTCTATGTGTCTATGTGTCTAAGAACTAAAGTAAAATTTACATCACTTTTTTAACTCCTCCCCCTATATCACTCTCAACTGCATGGTAGAATTCAAGGAGATGACTTTGAGAATTAGAAGACTTCTGTTTAAATCTGTGTGGTGTTTATCTGTGTGGTGTCGAGAAATTTATAAAATATTTGAGTCAAAGTTTAATCTTCCAATAAGATAGAATTGAAAAGTATTATTTTCCTGAGGGTGTTGTTAAGAATTGGACTAGATATAAATGATCTTGATTCCTAACACACGCTTTTGAATATCTAATTGACGGAGTAAATGCGACACTGGGTTCGAACATAACAGGTGTTTGGTACGGACAAGGACGAGACAGGGTTCCATCTCTTGCACCTAGAGTCCCTATGAGTCCGACCCAACTCAGTAACATTAGCAACCATGCTAAGGAAGTTATACCTTGTCCCTTGTTCACAGAAAAGATCACTCATTTACTCCCCACTCCTACCCTTACCCCTACTTTTAGGATATAGGGGGAATTTTTGAGTGTTCATATCATCTATTATCAAATGATGAGGAAAGGTTGGGGCTTCTACTCCTGTCAAGATTTACCATCTCAGAAACTCACAGGGCCAGCCCTACCCCATTCTATAGGGTTGCCACGACTCGGCAGTGTGTTTGGTTTGTGTATTACCAGATGCAGTTATAGTGCCCATATTCAGATGACACCCTTGCCACCCTGTGGTCACGAGTGGACACGGCAAGGAGGTGGTAGGTGGCTCATTGCCATCAAGGTGATTCGGACTCGATAGAGACCCTATAAAGGATTTACAGCACGCTCCTTACAAGCCAGTTTGGCGAGCTATCACCTCACGTACTTTGGACGTGTTCCCAGGACAGACAAGTCTTTGAGAGAGGATGTGATGACTTGGGAAGAAGGTGGAGAAAACAATAAAGGCCCTCAACGGAGAGGGATTGGCACAGCCTGCAACAAAGCCAGGGGCTCAATCATCACAACTGTGATGACGGTGCAGGACCAGGCGGTGTGTCCTTCTGCTATGCATCGGGTTGTTTGACTTGAGGTCACGTAACAACAGCAACAACATAGGGTTCCCGAGAGCACAACACTTGATGAGGGCAGAGAGCTGCCTGGTGGGGCTGACCCACCGAACGAACGTGTGGTTCGCAGCTCAGCGTACAGCAGAGCACCACTACGCCCCTGGCCGACAACTCCCCTCACCCAGGGGATTCTCAGGCGGCTTTTCTTCCCCTTGCTTTGTAACACCAGCTAAGTAACACAATTATGATAAGCTGTCTTAACAGCAGTTTGTTTCCTCCCTGATTCACCCTGAGCACACAATCAATAATAACAAAACCCATAGCTCTCTTCTAAATATCTAGAGGATTTCCTTCCATTCTATAGGCAAAGTCTGCAGCATGGCGAGGTCTCCTTTGCCAACAGCAATTATTCTCAAGACTATGCTCTTCACTTGATATTTGTTTAATCTTTTATAACCTTCTGAGTAGCATATAGTTATCTTTGTTATGTAGGATAAGAAACTGAAGTTTAAATTAATTTTACAACTATCCTAAGATTGCCCGATTCATGAGCAACAGATAAGTTTCAAACCCAGACCTGAGCCACAGTCCTTGACGAAACCCCAGAGAACCTCCCTCCCCATCCTTTTTGTCCAGTCTCTGTTTCTATGAAAATTTAGGAAGATAGTTTTAATTCCAGATACTTAGTTCCTGCCCATGAGAATTATTTGGGGAGATTTCCCATTTTTTAAAAGTATGAACACCTAGCTCCTGTCCAGAACACCTGAAATGAAAACTCTGGGTGGATGATCTCAGCATCTATAACGTATAAGAAATTTTACAAATGATTTTGTGGCACTAGAGTTGAGAAACACTATTTGAAATAGTGGTATGCCTCAGATTGTTTTATAGTCTTTTAACATTCAATTGAGGAAATATTATGAATGTCTTATTAACATAGCATTTCTTATCATTACAGGTAGATGAGATATTCATAGATTCAGCCTTGCGCACGCATTATATCAAGAACCATGTGGTCAGACTGACGTATGTATGTCTGGACAAAGGTGACATCACCAGTTTGAAGGGACACAAAGCAAAGGAGTCGGGAAACCCTCATTTTTGTGTGTTTCTATAAGCTAGATTTGAGGTTAAACGTTTTCAGAAACATCATCTCTATGACAGCCTTGAAGTATATAAATGAGGGAACCAAGACTGGAGAGAGGGGACAAGGGAGGAAAGTGATTCTTTCAAATGTACCCAAATGACAATGTCTTGATGTGAGAGGACCAAGATGCTAATACTCAGAGACTTACACATTTACTGAGTAATTACAAAAATTACAAAAAACAGATTTATTGCATGAATTTGACAATTTCTACAATTTTATGAGATGATCATATCAAATCTAGAACGTTCTAGATGTCTTGCCTTCATTTTCAAACTCTGATCTGTGATAACATTTCATCCATAATATCGTCATCTTAAAAACTCCTTAAGGAGCCCTGGTGATGTAAGTGGATTACACTTTGGGCTGCAAACTACAAGAGGAGAAATTGGAAGCCACCAATTGCTCTACAGGACAAAGAGAAGACTTTCTCCTCTCATAAATAATTAAAGTCTCAGAATTCCACAAGAGCAGTTCTACTCCGTTCTGTAAGATCACTGTGAGCAGGGCTCAACTCGACAGCAGAGAGTTTGTAGGAACTCTCTCTGGCATGCCATGCATTGGTTCAGAGAGATTTCACCAAAAAAGCAAAGTCAACCCTGCTGAATGAGTTAGTAGGGAAAATAACTTGGCTATCTGGTTTCCAATTTGACACGAAGTTCTGAGTATTTAAAAATTCACATTCCAGAGAACTTAAATGGGTCAGAGCATGTAGAATGCCTATAGATTTCCTTTGGGGAGTATAAAAATAAGATACAAGACAGATAACTGTATATTGGGTTTTTATTATAATCAAAATTGCTTAATTTTTCATTTTTTAAATATTTAAATTCAAATCTCATAGGTGAAGAGATGTGACACTTGTCTTTTTTAAAAGTTGAAGGCATTTGACATGTCTAATCTGGAAAAGACTCACTAGCCACAATATTGCTATATTTAAATACTTATGTGGAAGAGGATTTTGATGTTTTCTGCATTATTTAATTGGCAGGTTTAAGTCTATTGGAATGTATTATGTAGGAAGATGTACTTTTACTCAAAATGAACTCCTATAAAATTAGAGCTGACAAAAGGGAATGAGTCTCTTTAGGGAGGTAAATGTCCATCTTTTTAATTATTTCACTGGGGTCAGAGGACCCTATGTCTTAGCTACTGCAGGATTGATTTAACTGTCAAATCAGCAGTTCTCAATCTGTGGGTCTTGACCTGTTTGGGATTGCCTTAGACCATCAGAAAATAACATTATGATTTACATTATGATTCATAACAGTAGCAAAATTATGGTTATGAAGTAGCAAGAAAAATAATTTTATGGTTGGGGCATGGTTTCACCACAGCCTGAGGAACTGTATTAAAAGATCTTGGTGTTTGGAAGGTTGAGAACCACAGTGACAGATGAAAATTAATACCAGAAACCACTAAGGTTTCTTTCAATCCCCCGATTCTATAATTTCAGCCAGTATTTTTTAGGCCTGTATCAAACACAATGGTTATAATAAATCTTTAAATGGAGGATGGACGTGCACTTAAAGCAACAAAAAATAGAACAGACACTTAGAAATTACCTTTGGTCAGAAAGTGACATTCAGAAGGGTATTAATGTGTGATGATTTTAGTCCTTGTTCTCAATAACAAAGATGCGTCTCAGGGACAGAGATTAAGGACGAGTTTAGGAGAGTACTGAATGTATTTGTTGAATTCTTAGTCCAGAGGAAGATGGTGTGAAAGTAGATATCATTGTGGTATTCCAAGTTCCCTCTACTGAGCAAAGAGCAGTAAGAGAGAAAAAAATCAAGCACATTTTAAATCAGAAGATAAGAAACACAAGAGCCCTACCAATAAATGTCTCTTCGGTTCAACTGAAAGGTAAGTGGGTGCCTTTTTATGTAAGGTCAAGTGATCTATTTAATTATTAAAATTTACTAGCCATTGTTTTAATTTCAAATCATAGCAAGAATTTAACTAGTGGGATTTTTTTAAAAGACATTTCATGGATTTAATATTCTTTGATGAAAGCGTGAGGGCTCCTTAGAGGAAAGAATGATACGAGTACATCTTACATACATTGGACAGCTTGTCAAGGGAGACAGTCCCTGGAGGACCGCGTGCTTGCTAACGTAGCAAGGCAGCAAGGGGAAAGCCCTCAAGGCGATGCATGGACATGGTGGCAGCAACAATGGTTTAAGCAAAGGAGCATTGTGCAGAGGGCACAGGACCAGCAGTATTGCATTCGGCTGTGCAGAGAGTGGCAATGGGTTGGAACTGATGTGGTGGCCTTCACAACAGGCACTGCGGAAAGCAAGTCTGAAGCTATGGAGCAACTGCTTTTTACCCATAGGAACTGAATAATGCTTGTTCCCAAGTAGAGACAAGCCTTTCCCACCAACAGATATTCATCTGACCCGGCTGCTCTTTCTGGTAGGAAGCAAGTGAAAAGACCAAGGGGGTGTGGCAACAAATGCATTTCTGGAGGCACTGTCCTAAAACACAAATTCATGTGTTGCCTTTTAAAGTATAGCAATCATTTCTCTCTCTAAAGAGAGCTATAAAGTGCTATAGAGATTTTTGGGGGGTGCTATAAAGACTTTTTTTTCTCATGAAGATTTGGGTGATATAACGACATGGGAAGTACTAAAAGAATCCTGTAAAAATGTTTCTAAATTTCACCATAGGCGGCAAAAATAAATTATTGGAGCCACTGCCACTTAGTACCACTTTTTCTTCCTTGACCCTTAGCTCATAGTGACCACTTTTCTACCAGGATTTTTCGCAACTCCCTTCTCTGTCCTCTGTATGCAAAGTATTGAACTTGATTTCTAGATCCTTGCTGATTATGCAAATCCTCCAATAGATACCTGAAAATGCAAAAGTATACAAAAGTAGTGAACAAAAATAACTAAAATGCCAGCCTAGCCTTCACTCCCAAAGTATCTTGCTACCATTTCTCCAAATGTGTTCTCAGAACACTAATAATGTGAGACGCTCCATGGGCAAGTGGGGGAGCTTTGGGGGTAAAACTGATTTTTTCATTTAGCCTATTTCTCTTGGAAATTCATCTCTAATATGATAATACTAAAGAGTCTAGCTAAACAGAAACTGGTATAGTAAACTGCTTCCACAAGCATTTATTTCCAACAAAGAAGTATAGAATTTTTTTACAAATCCCCATCCTATACTTAATAGAGGTTGAAGAAGAGAATTCAGGTGAGTGATTTGTATCAAATGTGAAACAGGATGTCCTCCCTGTGCAAGGGTCTGACTGCCTTTTCAAGACTATACATGATCTGGAAGAGAAAATCTGAAAGAAAGGGTTGGGCAAGACTTTGCTGATGTGACAGAGTCAACTACAGGCACTAAAGCTTGGAACCTCTCCCATTCCAGGAAGGAAGAAACTGTCAAGAGTTCAAGCCACCTTCTTTGTTGGGGCTGGAAGGAAATTAATCAAGGTTGTGAAATAGTGCTCATTCTGATATGTTGCATGATGCTGCCTCTGTAATGTCCAACAACTAGTTAACCTGTCAGGAACTTAAAGTCTGACCAATCTGAAACTGAAGTGAAGCATGAAACAGTCAGAGACTGCCTGGCCTTTTTTGTTTCCGCAGACTCAGCCCATGAGCTTCCGATTATTTCATGACTGTACTAGATGAAAAGGCAGGATGTGCTGTTTGGAGAATCTGAGTCAGCAGATGAAATCTAACTCCACTGAGTCATGGCAGGACCACCCAAATAATGGGCTCGTGGTGCCTTTGCTTCCTTAAATGATAGACTCAGAAGGTATCTAAGAAATTAGAAAATGATACAAATATAGAGGCCATTACGATTGAGGGAGTTTTAGGGTATGCATATGCCTTCTCGTTGTTGGGGACCTCGAGCCGGCTCCAGCCCACAGCGACCCTGTGCACAGCAGAAAGGAACTCCGCACAGTCCGACACCATACTCGCCACGGTTCCTAAGCCCGAGCCCATGGATGAATCCCCGTGTCAGTGCGTCTCATGGAGGTGTCCCGCGTTCCCAAACACAATGGCTTTCTTCCAAAGCACAGACCTTGGGCATCTGAAAACATTCATTCAGTGGAATACGGTGGAAGTTTCAAAATTTTCAAAGTGAAAAAGAGCAGTTGCTACTACCTAGATGGAGCCAATTCGTAGAAAACTCAGAAGATTCCTTCCAGGTGAAAACATCATACCCAGGATCATTTAATTCCCATTCAAATCTAGTGAAGGAACTACCCTCTGACCTAGGCTGGCTCACCGTGTCTAAGGCAACCTGGTGGTGCCCCGCTCCCCGGAGGTCACCATCTGAGTGCGGACACTGGATCGCCAGAGCGTACCACGGCCCAGACAGAACTCCTGGACTCAGCCGCCCTGTAGCTGGGACTACAGGCGTCCGCCACCACACCCGACGGAACTGCCCTCATTTATTCAGAATTGGTCAAGGATCTGTGTCCTGTCTTAACAAGTTGTTCAGAAATATGGCATCATGTTAAAATCCACTTCTTCGTATTGCCAATGCCCTAATTGGGGCAGAAACTGAATTTTGAATGGGCTCCCTCCTGTTGGACTCTCTTGCTGAAAACTGGCATGTTCATCCCAAATATACATTTTAAACAAGATTTCCATGTGATTATTATACATGCTAAGGCATCTCTAATGAAAGCCACCTCTGATCTCCTTCAGATGCAGGGAGAGTAGAATCCAACTCCACATCTGTCAAAAGATCATTCCTATGAAGCAGAGGATAATTCCTATAAATGTCTCTACACACAACTCCCTTCACCTTATTCTGACATCACGTATCCCTCGATAACACTCTACTTCTCTGCTGGCTTCAGTAATCCATTGCAACCACCACACTGAAAGATGCTTCTTCACATACACTGAATACTGAGCAAATACCTTCAGGGTATGTTGAATTGAGTATTTTCAAAATCTCTCACATTGTGAAATTAAATGTGACTGGTTTCTCTGTGAGACTTATAGAAAGTGATGGAAGCATTTTCGTTTTGCATAAGAAGAAATGGAAAGTAGGAAGCATGAATTTAGGGAAATGTAGATAGGAAGAAAGAAAATCTAACCAAATGTTGACTAGTAAATCATTTTCACATGAAATTCATTAAAGTTCCATATAACTTTTCACTAATTTAAATTTAATCTTTGTGTTTCCTTTGTCAAATTCCTAACTGTTCTATAAAATGGCAGAGTTTAACCTTAGGTTCAGTTCAGTATTTGCCTCTTATCAACACTTAGGCCATATTGGGTAAAGATACATGATAGTTTACTCTTCAGATAAAGCATTTTGATCATTAGAAAATAGTATTTTAGAAATATTTTTATTACACTTTCTGGAAATTTTTTTTCAAATTTCACCCCTAAAGCCCTTTGATAAGAAAGAAGATTTACCAAAAAAATTTTTTTTCACAGACAAAAGAGGAGAAGAAATGGGATGAATGGTGGGGGGGGCTATATAAAATTTTGAGTAATCAGAAAAATGCAGATCTGTTCTCATTAACCCTGGTGTTAACACCTGGAAACCATTTACATGCTCCTTCTTTCCATCTCCTAAGGTAGAAACCTGCACTGTTGAGAAAATACTGCTCTGGACTACTGCTAGTTATGTGTGGTTTAGGAGCTTCAATAATTCACTGTGTAGGGTATAATCCACGCAGTTAGAGGTTGCCTATCTAAAAAAAAAAAGGTTTTATCAACAAAAATTATATGTGTTTTTTGTCAGGCCAGAGTCCTGGAGACACGGTGGCTAAAACACATTTCTGCTAATTGAAAGAGCAACACACCAAAACCACTAGCAGTACTATGGAGGAAAGATGTGGCAGCCTGCTTCTGTAATGACTTGTGATCTGGAAAGCCCTTTGGGGCAATTTGACACTTTGGCTAGGAATTGGAATTGTCTTGAAGGCAATGGGTTTCTTTCGGTTGGGGAGTATGGGAGTAGGTCCAGCATGCAGGAAAGTGAGGGAGACAAGGGAGACGAAGCCACCAACACAGACTCTGTAGACCACACTCTAAGTGCAGATCTAAGTGCAGCTTTCAGAAGGTTTATATATGTTTCATTGACCAATCAGATCATGCTTCCTGGTTTCCAAACATTTCCTTATTTGGTTTGCAGCATGAAAAATGATTGACCCACACTGTGGATTAGGCCGGATTATGTAAATGAGGTGCAGCTGGCTGAATCAGTCGTCCAATCATATTACAGGATTTTACCGTCCATTCTACAGGATCTTATTAGCTGTTACTATAGGGAAGTTGGAAGCATTCTAATAGACTGTGTTTCAGAGGTTCAAAGTGGAAGGCTGTCAGGAGAGCCTTAAAAGCACAGGTTCCATCTACCTAAGAGTGTGGATATCTAGCTGCTTCAAGACCGCTCCAGGAGACCCAGCAGCATCCTGCACTTTCCATGTCTCTTTCCCAGAGTCACAGGTCCTGCCAAGAATGTCCCTACAGGGAAGGAGTTGTCATATCAGAAAACCCTTCCCTTGATTGATGTCTCGACTTTCTTGACGATTGTCATTGTCGTGGATTGAACTGTGTCCACCAAATCTACCTGCTAATTTTGCTATGCCCTGATTGTCAGTAGTTCAGCAGTATGTGATGATATAGCCCTTTCCCAAAATGTGATCCTATATAACCAATCAGGTGTAAGGGGTTTAAGTGAGGATGCAACACCTTTACTGACCTTTACACCACTGATCTTATGGAAAGAAAATTTCCCTGAGATGTGGCTTGCTTCATCTTTTATCCTAGAAGAGATAAAGAGAGAGGGGGGTTATGTGTGTGTGTGTGCAGAAAAGGCACCTACTACCACTAAGAAACACTTGCCAAAAGCAGAACGTGTTGAATCCAGGGTCCTTGTGTTGAGAACCTCCCAGACCCCGACCTGAAGAAAAATTGACGTGTAGACATAGGGAGACTGCAGGGAACACTGCGCCAACAAATGTGGACTTTCACGCAAAGCTGAAGGTGAGAGAAGCCTTCCATTTGGGCTAGTTCCCTGCATTTGAAGCTCGAGCCTATTAAACAATGAGAGAATGAGAGAATAAATGTGCTTGTTAAATCTACCTACTTGTGGTATTTTTGTCGCTGTGATCATGCTGTTAGAGATATTAACAGGGGAAATATCAATTCAACATAATTTGTTTTATTTTGTTTTTCAGCAATGAGCTCATCAACAGGAAAGCTAATGGTCCAAGCATGTAAGTTTAGTGAGCTTACAGAAACAAGTTCAAATCCCTTATTGGAAAGGACAACTTCAAATATTAGCTCATAGTTTTCCATGCAGACCCCACATTTTTTGAGAAGTATATGAGATATATGCCTAATACAAGGGAACGGCTCAAGCAGAAGGAAAATGTTTTGAAAATGAAGTCAACATATGTACAAATGTGTTGGATACAATTGATGTATGGACTGTTATAAAAGGTGTAAGAGCCCCCAATAAAACGACTTATTAATTTAAAAAGAAAAGTGTATTAAATAATGAATATTTTCCCATATAAAAAAAGAATAACAAAATAAAACACAGAACAGCCTCAACTGAAAAGAAAGCAAAAAATAATTGGAACTAGAATAAGTTTAAAAGGTCAAAAGAGAACAAATGATAAAGTGTTAAATAACCACATCCTCAATAATCCATTTTCCAGTGCACACTGCAAGGCTATTCATTCTCCTGGTCAAAAATCAGAGGGAATTCACTGGAGATGTTATCCACATGGGGATTTTTCAAATGGATTTTGGTCTTTCACGGTCATCCCTAACCTTCTGCAAATGAGGTGCTCACAAGCACTAATAAAATTCTCTCTGTTGGTCACGAATTTTATTATATACAACCCTTGGATCACACAGGTTGATGTGCTCCTTTTATGTGGACTTATTGGACACCCCCCTGAGCTGGCTGCTTGTTGTAAATCAAGTCTGCTAGTTCCAGAGGCCATTCTTTATGCTAGCCAGACACCCTCTCACTTCCTCATCACATTTTGCTATGTCAGTCAACTTTTCATGAGAGCAAGTATTGCATAAGGCCACGTGAAACTGAATATTTTTTATGTCGTGTTCTATTGAAAAAATCATTTGTTTTATTTCAAAACTTACCCCAAGTGGACTTTCTTTTATGGTTTCCTAATTTCTAAGATATGGGCTTTCTGCTGAGATATAAAATGATGAAGATGTAGTGAATTCAATTATATGTAACTGAGTTGCACAGTTTTTCTAAAATACTCATCACAGTAGTATTATTTTACTCACTCAATAATCCACTTACTTACTATTTACTTACCACCATAGCCTCCATTTTAAATATATTCAGTCAAATAATGATGCATTTGAGCACAAGTGATTATTCATTTGCATCTATGCCTTGCAAACCTATTAAATATCTGCATTTACTTATTCAATGATTTTTGTTTTCTAACATCTACCAACCTGACACTGACAGTACTATTGTGAATAAGACATGATTTTATTCTCAAATGTTAGAGTTCAGAGATAGGAAACTAGATAGATAAATGGGGAAATGTTAAAAATAGTGAAAAATGTGAGTGGGTTTAACATTTTTGCAGGAAAACAAAATTGAAGAATAATGCAATTCTCCCATGAACTTCTGAAGTTCTTTCTTATTGCTGCAAAGAAAGTAGACAATGCTATAAAAGTGTATAACAGGGGCTGAGCCCTAGTGGCATAGTGGTTGAGTGTGGGACTGCAGCCCACTGATTTGGTGGTTCAAATCCTGCAGCAGCTCTCCGGGATCAAGGCTGGGCCTCCCACTCCCACCAGAGGGCAATGATGCCCACAAAAAGTCTATAACAGAGGCAGCTGACTTCATCTTGTATCACTGAAACAGTAGAAGCAAGCTTAAGCCAAGTGCACAGAAAGATGAGAGTTCTGGGTAGGAGGGAGTAGTATGTAAAAAGATCTCCAGATATTTAAGAACATAGACATTAATCATAATTGGAAAGGGTGTAGTGGAGAAAGTCAATCTATCAGGACCATAAAATGGGGTTTGAAAATGTAAGGAAAATCTATGATTAATAATAATTAAGACACAGGACAATGCTAAAAAGAGTTTACTTTATTTGGAGGGTAATGAGAAGTCGTTGAAGTATTTTACAGATTTCAGAAGGATCACAGAGGTTGTGGAGAATGGCATATAGGGACAATGTGGAGAATGGCATAAAGGGACAAAGCTGGAGGTCGGTAGGGAGATGGTGCCCTGGACTATGTGCAGAGTAATGGCAATTTCTAAAATGGCTAGCCATAGTTTGAGTTTAATCAATACCAGTAAGATGAATTTATTCTTGGATACTTAATTACTTGGAACTAGAATAGAACATACTAAGCATCCTGTACATTCATCATTGGCATCGTGATAAAAATATGCTTAGTTCTTAGTAGGAACCATAAGAAGTATAATAATCTTTAACCTGATTGCCATAATATTTCTAGAGTTTTTACCAGTAGCTGTGAAGATGAAGGGTATATAAAATCACAATGAGTTCTAGTGGCATCATCATTTAAGTGTTGGGCTGTTAGCTGTGAGGTGAGCTGTTCAAACCCCCATGCTGCTCTGTGGGAGAAAGAGGAGCCTGTACATTTCTTTGACTAACTAGAGTCTTGGAAACTTTAATGGACAGTCTTACTCTTTCCTATAGAGTTATTATGGTTTCTGATCCACTAGTTAACAATGGGTTTGGTTTAATGGACTAAATATCAGTCATGCTACAGTAATCTTGCACAACTTCACTAGCAAATGTATCAGACAATGTATCAGGCAGTGGATTCCAACAAATGAGTAATCACTTTTTCATCAGGTGGGTTCGTTCTTCTGGCAATGTGACTTCATGTGAAGGAAGTCCTACTGTATCATTGGGACACACTACTCTTAGTATGAGCTCTCAGACCAACTGTATAATTGGTACCTGATTCTTAGGACTGAATTGGAATTCACCCTCCACAGTTCAAAATGTTTTCAAATGGCAAGATATACCCATATCTAAGTTGTTATTGTTGTTTTGTGCCATTGAGTTGATTCCGACCTAACTGGACCCTGGGCTCAACAGAATCACTGTCTGGTCCTCTGCTATCATCACAATCTATAAACATACCAAAGAAAAAACCAAAAAATACCAAACACAAATCCATTGCTATCAATTTGATGCTGACCCATCAGGGCCCTACAAAGGTTTTCCAAAGCTGTAAATCTCTAAAGGAACAGATAGCCTCATTTTCCTCTCACAGAGAATCTGGTGGATTTCAGTCAAAACCTTCAGGGTAGCATTCTAAAGTTTACCTGACAGCTCCGCCAGAGCTTCTTAATGAATACATATAGAGGTAAGCAAGATATCAACACACCAGAAAATACAGAAAAAGACTACGGATACAGAATATGCTTTTATAATAGATATAATGTTATTGCATTGTCATACTCCATTAAGTTCTTTGTATCCAATAAAGTTGAGGGAATTATTTGTTATAACTTAATGATCTCTTTTCTTTCAGGTTGTGGGAAGCGAGTTGTTCCATTAATAGACAATAGGATAATGTCTGGGGACATTGCAGCCAAGTCTGCTTGGCCGTGGCAAGCCTCTCTTCAGTATAACAGCGTGCATCAGTGTGGAGCCAGCCTGATCAGTAACACGTGGCTTGTGACGGCAGCACACTGCTTTAAGGAGTAAGTTATTCACCTTAGGTTGGACCCCAGGACGAAAAATCATGCTTTCAGTAATAATACCAAAATATTATTGGGTAAAATCAAAACAATGGCTTCCAGGTCTTTTCTAAGATGTGATATTTATATATTTATTTGAACAGTTTGTTGCGAGTAGAGGGGAAGTACTCAACTTCCTAGTATTGTTTGATCATATTCCAAAAGTGATAAATGATGTAAGAAATTTTATAAGAAAGCAGAAGACATCAAAACACATGCAGTTACTATTAACTTCCAAAAGAAATGGTCTCTTAAATAATCATCATCTCCTCTTTTTTAATCTCATTCTGTTTCTGCCAAACGTCTGGCCCAGACTCATGTCTGCTAATCATGAATAATATGCAACTTAATTACAAAGTGAAATTACACTCGTCAAAAGATGCACAAACTTGGAGTTTGGTAGCTGTAGTGATAAAGAACTTCTCAAATCAAGTATTAACATAAAAAGAGTTGTTCACAACTAAGTGAGAAAATTACCAAGTTGATAAGGACAGGCACTTCAATAAATATTTACTTGCTTAAGAAAGACAATCTTGGTTCACTCAATGTAAACTTTCTTAATATGGACTCTCTTGCTGATCGTTCATACCAAACAAATAATGTGTTTTTATAAATGTTTTTCAAGCAAGTCATGAATACTTAATTCATTCTTTATTTAATTTGACCATAATTGCAACATAAATTATGTAAAATTAAGCTGAAATTACCATTTTCCTCATATTTAATCTAACTTTTCAGTTATTTTATTACTATTGGAATTAAAATTTTGAATCCCTTAAGTAGAGTCCTTTTGTGACCTCTTTCCAGTGTCATGTTTCATGTTGTAAATAAGGATTTCTGAGCTTTGCTGAAAGCAAGTGGCAACAGGACTTAGAGGGTAGAACATTGTCCCAGAAGAGATGTAATGTTAGGGAAGTTATTAAACATTATTACACACAAAAAATGATGCTTCATTCTATTATACATAGGACTTTAATGAATGTCTGGAGGCCAGGGATGAAGGCAGGAATAGAGAGTGGGAAGAAATAAGTTATTGAAGAGAGAGAAAAGGAGAAAAGGAAACTGGAGCGTGTTTTTGTTTGTTTGTTTATTTCAAAGCACACTATAGATATAGCCCATCACAACATGCAAAATAAATAACATTTATGGAGGGTTTAACAGAGCACTGTTGTTGATTTCATGCATTGAGATGGACTATAAAACTCTCTACAGTGTTCTTTAAAGCAAACAAACAAATGCTCTCCTGATCCCTTATCCCTCAAACCATAAAATTGGTCTGAACAGCTAAAAAAAATGAGGAAAAGTAAAACTTGATGCCATTTATCTCTTGAATTTGTCATTCCTGGCATAGTAAGCTGTATGATTGTATGATTCAAAATGGTTGCTATCTGCCCATTTCTACACACTCATGCCTAGGATGTAGATCTGTATATATCTCATTTCATTTTTCACAGCTTCCAGTTTTCCAACTTATGTACTTCATACATTCCATATTTTGATTACTAAATGAAAATGTGCAGCTGTTTCTTCTGTTCTGAGTTGTACCCTATCAAAAAATCCAGTTCCTAAAAGCTTAACTCCATGCAAGCTGAAGAATCTTTCAACGTCATACAACTTGAGCATTGATTTTTTTTCTCTCTTTAGTTCTCTTAGCTTGATAAATGCTGAGCATGTTCTAACCCCAAGTCTTTGTACATTTTATTATAATACTTAATCCTTGAAGGGTCCTTAAAAGTTATTATTTATCTCTTTTATCTCATTAATTCTTCCTTTTGCTTTAGCTTTTCTCTACTGTATCCAAAGCTTCTGAGTCTCTTTTGATATACATTTTTGCCTTTTCTTTCTTTCCTGTTATGTTAATGGCATTTTGCTTTCTTTATGTACCATGTTCTCGGTGTGATCCCTGACTTCTCTGGTCTTCATTTATTAGTATTCAACGTGCCAATCTATTCTCTAGATGAATGGTTCTCAGCCATCCTAATGCCAGAACGCTTTGATGCATTTCCCCATGTTCTGGTATCCCACAACCATAAAATTATTTTTGTTGCTACTTCATTGCTGCTATTTTGCTACTGCTGTGCATTGGACAACCCCCATGAAAGGGTTGTTCAAGGCCCAATGGGGTCATGACCCTCAGTTTGAGAACCACTGCTCTAGAGAGACTCTGAATTCAGCTGGAAGAGACTCGAGGTTGTATTTAGCTTTCATGGATTTGTTTTCATTTTCTTCAGCTTCAACCTGAATTTATGTATGAACAGCTGATGGTCTGTTCCATAGTCTGCCTCCTGCTATGTTTTAGCTGCTGATATTCAGCTTCTCCATCTCCTCTTTCCACAGATGTGCTGGAACTGACTCCTGAATATTCTATCTATCAAAATCCCTGGGTGTAGTGATTATATATGGTGATAAAAGATATTTCCAAGACCACCAGTCATTGGTCTTGCAGATTTCTATTAGGTGAACTCCAACATTGTTTTTTTATCATTAAAGCCACATATTCCAACAAGTCTTCCTTCCTCTTTGATCCCTTCTTTTGTATTCCAATCACCAGGGAGTGTCAAAGCCTCTTTCTTATTGCATGCTTGATCAATTTCAGACTGCAAAAATTAATAGAAAGCTTCCATTTTTTCAGCTTTGGTGATTTTTGTGTACATTTGTATTAACTGGTCTTCCTTGTAAACACATTCTTTTTTTTTTGTTTGTTTTTTGTTTTTTGGGCATCACTGCTCTCTGGTGGTGGGAGTAGGAGGCCCAGCCCCACTGCTGGTATTGAACCTCCATCCCAGTGGGTCGCAGTCCCGTGCACAACCACTACGCCACCAGGGCTCAGCCCTCTTGTAAACACATTCTATCACTGAAAGCATTGTATTTCTCAATAGATTTTGGTTTTTTATATCTAAAAGTGACACAATTCCTTTTAAAAATGTCATTTCTGATGTAGTAAACCATATGATTTTCTGATTCAGAATAGCTATTGCCTATCCGTTTAAGTTCATTAATGAATAGGATGTTGGTATTTATGCATTCCATTTCATTTGGAAAGACTTCCTATTTCCTAAATTTGTACTTTTATGTCCCATGTTCCAATAAGCAATGGATATTTGTAATGTTTTCTTCTCAGTATTATTAACGTATTAAACATAGCTGTATCTTCTTATTGTGAGTTGTACCACATAAGCAACCAAATTCTCTGAAACCTTTTCTCTATTCATGTCATTAATGGAATGGACTATATTTTAAGGAGGAAGTTCTTGTTCAACCTTATATAAAGCGCCTTCCTCCCTGGCTTTATATCAGACAACATTACACTGTTATTCAAAAATTTTCCATTGCTAAATTTCCAGAGGTGGGTTTCCTGTTCCTTCTTCTTGATCTGTCTTAGTCTGAAGCGCCACTAAAACCAGCCCATCATAAGCAACCCTTCTAGGCAAGTATTTTGAAATGCTGATGATGAAGCCTCCAGCCTAGTAGTAAAACCTTAGCCACCACAATATGACATCATAGCATGTAAATATTCAATATGTGTTTGCTGAAGGGATAAATGAATGGATATAATATATACACACATCAAAGCTCTTTATGTATCTATTAATTTTCTCATCTTTTTTCATAACTAGAATCTAATGATGTTATGACCAAGGATCTTCTTGATCTTGTTAAACAATATACCTCCAAGCACTATGTCCCCATCCATAGATGTTAAAGGTGTATTTACTAAAGATGAACGAAGGGTCCCTTTTAGTTATAAACTTCTAATGTTATGCATCAGATTTCAGCTCTAAAATGTTGCTTTTATATATTTTATCTTTTAAATAGTAGCAATAGAATCTTTTGTAAAGGTAAAAGAAAAAAATTAACCGTAACTGAATAATCCTAGGATATTTTTTCCTAAACCTAAGTGCAATTAATATTGTACAGTTCACATATTCTGTTAATTTCCAACTCTTTCTAGTAATGCCAAACCACATTCATGGACTGTTAGCTTTGGAACAACAATCGACCCTCCTTTAATGAAAAGAAATGTCAAAAGAATAATTGTCCATGAGCAACATCATTCTCCAGCAAAAGAATACGACATTGCTGTTGTACAGTTCTCTCCTAGAGTCACTTTTACCGATGACATACGTCGAATTTGTTTGCCGGAAGCTTCTGAGTCCTTTCAACCAAATTCAACGGTCTATATCACGGGATTTGGAGCCCTTTTCTATGATGGTGGGTACCTCTCCAGAGATACCAAGCTGTAGGTCCTATTGACTGCATTGTTGCTTAATCTGTCTTCATAGTCCTGTTAGCCATGTCCAAATAGCCTATTTGGGTTTGCTTCACAAGCGACATATATTCAATTCAGAATCTAAAAATCTAAAAACCCAAGCAGACATAAAAACAACAACAACAACAACAACAACAACAGGAGGAAGGCACATTTGAACCTTTAATTTGGTGGTCTCTTGATGTCTGGTTTCGATCTGCTGAATTTGAGGATTTATATGATATCATCAGACTCTCAGTATCTCAGTTTCTGGACCACAGAGTTTTCAAGGCTGTGATGTTTAGGAAAGCAGTGTGCCGCATCTCCCTCCTGCAGAGGAGCTGGTGGGTTTGATACACTGACCTATTGGGTAAGCTCAGTTTAACCACAGTGGTGCCAGGGGCTTCTCTAAAGCTAATGAACCCACCGTGTTCAAGTCCATTCTCATTCATAGCAGCACTATAATGACCCCAGAAGGCTTCTGAGACTGTAAATATTTTTTAAATCACACTGCCTCATTTTCTCCCTTGGGGCAACTGGTAGCTGCTAAATACTGATCTATTAATACTTAACCCACTGTACCACCAGGGTTCCTGCAAAGTCTGTGTGCTGTTATTATGAGATATTGGTAGGTCAACACAGTTGGTATGTACAGCAAAGTGAGACACTCCGACTCTTGCACAATGCTCACAATCATTAAGCTGGAGTCCACTGTTGCAGTTACTATTCAATTTGTCTTATTGAGGGGATTTATTTTTAATCCTTTTAATTGTGGGCTCATACAACTCTTATCATAATCCATAAATAAGTCTATTGTATGTCAAGCACACTTGTACATCCGTTGGTCTCGTCATTCTCAAAATATTTAAGCCCTTGGCATAAGCTCTTCATTCCCCCTCCACCTCCCTGCTCTTCACTTCCTCTTAAACCCTTGATAATTTATAAATTACCATTACATTGTCATATCTTACACTCTTTGATATCTCCCTTCATCCACTTCCCCTTTGCCTGTACCCCGGGGAAGAGGTTATATGTAGATTCTTAGAATTGGATCCCCCTTTCTACCCTGCCTTCTGCCCCTTTCTACCCTGCCTCCTGGTATCACCACTCTCACCACTGGGGCTTCTTCTTTTTCACTAACTCTGTGGTATTCTTTACTGAAAATGATGTCCTTTCCCAAGGACTGTTTCCTCCTGAAAGTACGAGACCGAAGTCTCAAAATCTTGCTTCAAAGAGTATTTTGGCTCGACTTTTTCTAAGACAGATTATATTGTTCTTTTATCAATCCACAATACTTTTAGCACTTTTTGCCAATTTGATACTTTAAATGCATCGATTCCTCTTTTATCTTCTTTCTTAATTATCCTATTTTACAAACCTACGAGATGGTTGAAGGTATCATGATTTGGATCAGGTAGTTCTCAATATGATGTCTTTATTCTTTTAATAGTTTAAAGAGGTCTTTTGCAGAAGCACTTACATAGATCCATCAAAATGGATTCAACTTTATAAATGAACTTATTCTAGCAAGAAATTTAACTAATAAATAGAAGTGATTTAATTATTAGATGTATTTGGGAGGGCATACACACTTTGATTCTATAATCTGGACAAACTACCAATATAATTATTGTCATTTGAGGATTTCTTGAGCTCTGCACTTGAGAAGACATAAAAATGCTTTGGGAGAATATATTTACAGACCTGTATGTAATTTATTTATATACAACAGAGCACTAATAACAACCTACTTATACTCAGTCTCTAATAAGATACAAAGAATAATATTTCACTCACGTGATTGGCAGTGGGCTTTGTAGCCTTTGTGTTTTCTCTGACTGTCCCATGTGATTTTATTTTGCATAATACAGATGAGGTACCTATTGCTTTCTTTGGGGTCATCTTACCAATTTCATAGAATATGAATCCCAGAAGGGTTGAGTAAAGCTGCAAACCTGTCACAACCTTGACTCCACTATCACTGACAGGTCGAAAGATTGAGTTTACAGGGCCTGCTTGCTAGTCAGGATACGGAAAGCTCAAATTTGCTTTGAGTTAATGGAAAGAACAATCTTCTACCATGACCCAAGTTTGGTACATAAATATGCCTTTGTGAGAAAAAACGGAAGCTATTTGATATTTTAGAACAAAAAATTGGTATTTTTAGAATACATGTTTTTCAATCATCCCTGGAAAAGTCACCTAGGCCATAAAAAGGATCTCAACAGAGTGAAAGAATTGAAATAATACGGCTGAGCCCCGTTGGCGTAGGGTTGTGCGCAGGACTGCGACCCACTGGGACGGAGGTTCAATTCCAGCAGTGGGGCTGGGCCTCCTACTCCCACCACCGGAGAGCAGTGATGCCCCCCCCAAAAAAATTGAAATAATACATAGTATGTTATCTGACCCTATGGAATCAAATTAGAAAACAATAACAGAAATACAAGAGGATTTCTCCAAACTATTAAAAATTGAACAACTTACCTCTACATCTATATATCCCTTAAGACATCTTAAGGGAAAAATTTAACCTACAATTAAATTAAAATTTTAAAAAATATGCTAACATTCTGTAATGCAGTTAATCAGAGTAGAAAGAAAACATATGGTCTTAAGTGCATATTTACAAAAAATCTTGAGTAAAAATCTAAGTTCCTACTGGAATAGGTTCAAAAATATTATAACAAATTCAAAGTAAGCAGAAAGAAAGAAACAATAAACAAAATGAATGAAGAAGAAGACAAGAAAAATTTAATGAAATGTAAAGATGGTGCTTTGACAAATCAATAGTTTGTGAGAAATGCCTTTAAGTATTCCTATATTAAATTGAGAAATTATTCAGCAATCTCTAGACTATATGGACGATAGTGTTCTAACTTGAAATAAATCTTACAATCCTTTTTTCTAAACACGTTATGAGTTTACACTCTCCTCCAATATATAGCTTGTTGAATTTACCTTAGCCTTTCCGGCACAGGTCCCTAAGTAGTTTTTCATTTGTAAGGTGTCATTGTTAGTATTGTTGTTAGGTGACCTCGAGGTGGTTCCAACTCGGGCAACCCTATGAACAACACAGTGAAACTCCGCCTGCTCCTGCACCACCAGCGCAATCCTTCTGTTTGAGCTCCTTCTTGCAGCCACAGCGTCAGTCCTTCTCGTCAAGGGCCCTCCCCTGTTGCTCTGCCCTTCTTCTTTGCCATGTATGATGTCCTTTTCCTGCTAAGAAGCCTTCTGTCTGTACTTCTTTCAAAATAGACTGGTTCGCTCTTGAGACGGCCCATGGTGCTTTCACAATTCTCTAACAGCACCATAATTTAAATGCATCCATTCTTCTGTGTTTCTCCTTATTCACTGTGCACCTTTGGTAAGCATGTGAAGCAAGTGGACTTTGGTCAGGTGCATGTTAGTCCTCAAAATAGCACTCTCGCTCTCCAACACGCTCGAGAGGGCTTGGGCGGCAGACTTACCTATGGCAACATGTCTTTTGATCTCTTGACTGCTGCTTCCATGAGCTTAGACCGTGACTCCAACCACGATGCGTCCTTGAAACTTCAATCTTTCTCCACTCATTGCAATGTTGACTATTGGTCCGCAGGATCCCTGGTGGTGCAGTGGTTACACATTGGACTGCAATCCATATTGTTGACAGATGGAAACCACTAGTCACATCACAGGATCGAGAGGAGGCTTTCTACTCTGTAAATAGTTACAGCCGCAGAAACCCACAGGGGGTCTCTGGGAATCAGCCTCAACTTGATGGCAGTAAGTCTCATTTGAGTTTTTACATTGAGGTGTAACTCATACTAAGGCTGCAAGCCTGGATCTTCATCAGCAAGCATTTCATGTCGTCCTCTATTTCAGCCAGCAAGGTTGTGTCACGGGCATACTGAGGGTTGTTCTTCATATAAGTTCTCAGCATGAAGATTGAATAAGTCTGGTGAGAGGATACAAAAGGTGGTGCACACCGTTTCTGAATTTAGATCATGCAGTATGCCCTTGTTCTTTATGCACAGCTGCTTCTTGATCCATGTAGAGGTTTCTTCATATGAGCACAATCAAGTGTTCTGAAATCCCCCCACAGTTAATAAAACCCAATGAAACATCTTTCTGGTTTGTGTTGAGCCAAGATCCATCTGACATCAGCAATAATAGCCCCATTCCGCGTCCTCTTCTGAATCCAGCCTGGATTTCTGACAGCCTCTGTCAATGTACGTCTGCAATCATTGTTGCATTATCTTCAGCAAACTTTTACTTATGATGAAGAGCAAGTTCCAGAGTGCTGTACAACATCCAATTTGGTCTTTTCTTTCTTTTCTGTTTTTTAAATGACCTTTTGCCTTCTTCCTGTATAAGTGCTTGATGTCCTCTCACAGCCCATGTGTCTTCTGTCGTTAATATTCAGTGCATCTAATTTGTTCTTGAGATGTTCTCAAAATTCAGTTGGATATACCTAAGGTAATATTTTGGTTTACCTAGGCTTGTTTTCAGTTTATCTCCAACTTCAACCTGGATCTACCTCTGAGCAATAGATGGTCTGTTCCACCAATGCATTCTGGTTGGTTTCTGCGTATTTCATCTGAAGAAGTCCATGTGTACAGTCACTGTTTATTATTGAAAAATGATGTTTGAGATGAAGAAGACGTTGATCTTGCAAAATCCTACCATGAATTCGCCAGCTTCATTTTTATCACCAACATTATATTTTACAATTATTTCTTCCTCTGGAAAATCAGCAATATCCATGCACATTGTTGCATATTTGATCAATTTCAGATGAAAGGTAGTAAAATTAAATTTCTTCCTCACCAGCTTTAGCACTTGCTGTATAAATTTGAATGATAATGTGTTGGCTGGATTTCCTTGTGTGCTGATATATATTATCCTATCATGGGCAGCATTGTTACGTCAAGATAAATCTAAAAATGTCCTCCTTGCCATTCCTCTTGAATTTGTCATTCTTGGCATAACAAACCATATGATTGTCTAATTCTAAATAGCCAGTAACAGTTCATTTCAATTCATTAATAGTTAGGATATGAATCTTTTTTAAAAACACTTTTATTGGAGGTTCTTACATCTCTTATCACAATCCATACATTCCTCCAATGTGTCAAGCGAATTTGCACATATGCTGCCACCATCATTTTCAAAGCATTCTCTTCCCACTTGAGCTCCTGATATCAGCTCTTCATTTCTTCCTCCTCCTTTCCCTGTCCACCCTCCCTCATGAACCCTTGATAACTTATACCACATCTTGCACATCCTCCATTGCCCCTCACCCACTTTTCCATTATTTGACCCCATGGGAGGGGGTTCTAATTGATCCTTGTGACCTATTATTCCCCCTTTCTCACCACAGCCTTCCCTAATCCTCATGGTATCTCTTCTCTCCTTGTTGGCTCTGAGGGGTTTATCTATAGGAGATGGATCTTAAAGCATTCCTTTTCATTTTTATGATTTCCAGTTTTTCTAGATTCATGCTTCATATATTCCAAGTCCCAATTATTAATAGCTATTTATCATTGCTTTTTTTTTTCAAGTTGTGCCCCATCACCAAAGGAAGGTCCTGAAGGTTTTAGGCTTTATCCATATCATAGTGCTCAACTCCACTTTGAGAGTGCATTTTGTGGTAGTCAGAGAAATTCCTGTCAACTAGAAGATGTATAAAAGTGTAGAGGTGGCATCCAATCTGTCAATCAGGTCACAGGCTGATGGTGCTTCCTTGTGGGCATGGCCTTCTTTTAAAAAGGGCCCAGAGATCCTCCTTCACTGTCTGCCTTCACCTTGGTACTTATTGGCCTCCCTGATTGCTGCTGGAGCACTGACATGTTTCCATTGTCCTTGGAGCCACATGATGTTTTACATCCCCTGGTCTTCGATCTTCCTACATTCTGCATCATTGCATGTGTGGCATGCCTCTCAACAGGGACTTCCAGACAAGTATCAGACTCATGGAGTTGGGTTGTTCTCGACTGATGCCTTCTTGATATATAATTATTTCTCCATATGAAGCTCTTTCTTACACATATATGAGTGTCACTGGATTTCTGTTTTTCGAGTCAGCCTTTACACAACTTTCTCAGTCCTATCTTGAGGGCCTTCCAACCTGAGGGGCTCATCTTCAGACACAATCTCTGACAATGCTTTAGGTTTCCGTAGCAATGCACAAGGGTTTCAGTGCCTAATTAATCAGTCTATTCCTTCTTTTTAGTCTGTCCCTTGACTGGAAGCTCTGCTGAAACCTCTTCACTTTGGATTGTTCTATTGGTGTTTGGAATACCCATGATAAAGCTTCCAGCAGCCCAGCAACATGCCAGCTGCCACATTATGACAAACCGATAGACAAGTGGCATGTATATAATCAAAACTTTGACTAACTTGAGCTTTTTAAAAGAGTTTTTCTTAGTGTCAGACATATTTTCTCAAAGGCATTAGTAAACACCTCTCCAAAAATCAATCCTGGATTGGTATCCTTAAAAAAAAAAAAATGTTGTCGGCTGAGCCCCGGTGGCATAAGTGCTTGAGTGCGGAACTGTGGCCCGCGGGCTTGGCAGTTCAAATGCAGCAGCGGCTCTCAGGAGCAGCACTGAGTAGCGCCCACAACCACCAGAGGGCAGTGATGCCAAAAAAGCAACAAAACAGCAACAACAACAACAAAATGTTGTCTATGCCACTCTTCTTTTTGGTGCAAGAAAATGCCACAAAAAATTTGCATCTTTAAGCACTTATCTATATCTCAGGAGCCCTGGTGACATTTTGGGTTATGGGCCAGACTGCTTACTACAAGGCCAGAAGTTTGAAGCCACAAGCCCCTCTGTGGAGGAAGGATGAGGCCTCCTACTCCCATAAAGATGTGCAGTGTGGGACACTGTCAGGGGCGGTGCTACTCTGCCTGAGAGAGTCTCTGTGAGTCAGAATGTATCCAGTGGCAGGCAGAATTTTTGTGTTATGTGTTATCACACATTTCCTGTGCATCACCAGTCTAGACATGGCTCAACTAGATCCTATACTTAGATCGCACAAAGCTGCGATCAAGAAGGAGGCTGGGATTAAGATCTATCTCACCTGTGATTTGTGGTCTTCTAAGAATGCAGTTTCTTGTAAATGAAGACCCCACAAGGCTTGCTTCTTCAGTGGATTGTGTCTCTCCTATAAAGTCAAACAGATTATAGACCTTAATTAAATCTGCAAACCCCTCACCATTTGCTACATTTGCTACACAATGTAACTCAATCCTGGGGGCTATATTTATATTCATAGTTATTATTCATACTTAGAGGAAAAGGTTTACATCTGAACATGGAGACTAGTGTGTCAATATTTCACGGTCCTTTTCACATTATAGTTTGGTATAAACCAGTGGTCTTCAAACTGTGGGTCACGACCCCTTTGGGAATTGAACATCCCTTTCACAGGGGTCCCAAGGTTTATAACAGTAGCAAAATTACAATTATGAAGTAGCAATGACAATAATTAAATGTTTGGGGGGGGTCACCACGACATGAGGAACTGGGTCCAAAGGTCACAGCATTAGGACGTTTGAGAACCACTGGTACAAAGAATCAATGTTGGTGCTATTCTGAGTTTTCCATTCTGAGCAATGGCCTCCTACTGTATTATTGGCCTCCAGACTAACATCTAGCTTACACTCTGGATTCTCAAATTTATAATGCATAAGAAACAAAGCCATTGCCTTGAAATAGTATTATGTTAGTGAGAGCTCTTCATAAAATGTAAAAGATAAAATAAATATAATATTGGAGCTGTCTATTCAAGGGAGAAAATTGTCTAGGTATACAAAGTTTCTAAGAGCAATTGGAATCCACAAATACAAATGCTTTAAAATATTTCTTTCTAAATAAAATAAACTTTTAAAGTAAAGGTACAAAAGTTATTCAGGGGAAACAAATCAAAATATTTACTTGCTTGTAAAAAGGTGATGATAGTAATAATTATTATTATTTAAATGTCCCAGATTTAACCAGAATTTTCTTCTATAGAGACTGCTTTTATTGCCTTTATTCTGTTTGATCAATTTTAGTAGGAAAAAAAGATAATGTGATGATTTTAAATACTCAAGTTACTTTGTTTTTCCTAAAGGGAATTCTCTAAATTATCTTCAAGAAGCCAGATTGAAAATCATAAGTGATGAAGTGTGCAAGCAACCACATGTGTACAGCAATCAAATAAAATTTGGAATGTTTTGTGCTGGATATTTGGAAGGAATTTATGATGCTTGCAGGGTATGTTAAGAAGAAATTATCTCATTATTACTAACACATAATTACTTATTTTGTCAAGGATATATTCTATGGTCTTCATATTAATACAAACTACAGTCATGAATAAGTCTTGAATGCAAACATCACAACACAAACATATATTTACATAAATTTTGTTTTCTTCTATAAAATTGTGTACAGAGTGCTTTAGAAGCTAACAAGCAAAATAATCAGCCAAAGTAAAACTTCTTTAAAACCAGAAAGTCCAGGATTAACCAGGCAAGGACTTTACCTCAAGGACTTGTATTTTAGCAGGGAAACCATCACATGCAATGAACAATGAAAAGATGTTGTAAATTACATAATGAAGAGAAAATATTTCCTTTTTGAAGGGAAGAGATTTCTAACAATGATCAAAGAGATGGTGTTTAAATAAAGCCACCAGAGATAAAAAGCATTTATCTTGCTATAGAATCATAAAGTAGTGTTTTTGAAGAGAAAAACCCATCGTCAATATTGTGAAATTACAATTCCTATGCGGGGGAAGGTCAAATAATTTCTTGTGGCTCGAGCATAGGACTCAGGAGAGAGAACTGGTTCACAGTGGTAAAGTAGGTTAGACTGTGTTGTGACAATCTTAGTGCATTTCCCATGTCCTTATCTGTTTACTTGGATTTTTTTTGAAAAATATAGTATAAATGATATTCATTTTGGAGGCATTGGATTTTTAGGTTAAATCCTTAAAGGAATAATAATAAGCATTTTTTATTTTGAAGTGGGTGTCTTTCTTATGAGAAAGCTTCAACGAGGGCTGGGCTTAGCAGATTCCTCCCCAAGTTTTATGGAATGTCAGAACACTCGGCATAAAAACCAGCTATCAAGAGTGAGGGTAGATGGGAGATGACTCAAAACTGTATTTCCTACACCCTCTTGCTGAGAGAACAATCTGGGAGGGTATGTCTCCCAAACGAGGAAGGAAACCAAAACAAGAGGCAGACATGGGTCCAAGAATATTATGTTTCTCTCACAAGCTAATGATGAAGAAATGTCTCAGAATTAGAACTCTGCACACAACTTGGACAGTGACCAATCCAAGTGAGATAAAAGGGAAGGGTGTGCGCATTTGCTTGTGAATGTGATTGTGTGCACATTTGTGTATATGGCCAGGTAAGGAAAATAAGTAGACGATGGGCAGATTTTCAGAAAAGTAAAAGAAGTGACGAGTTATCAGATATTCTAGAGGAATAGTGAAAATTGGTCGATCTTGGAAGATCTTTTGAAGCATGCCACATTTCCCACAGACCTATAGAAAGCTAGCCAAAAATTGGGGGGGGGTCCCTATAGGGGGCAAGATGGGGAAGAGTCTGTTATTAATTCAAGAATATCAAAATTTGCCCCAAAGAGATAATGTAATCAGAATGTCACTTGACTTATCAGGGAATAACATTTACAAAGTGATATTAATGTAAACACTGATAAGTGACCAAAAAATGAAGGTGCTATCAATGTAAAAATGTGGTGAAGGAAAGTTACAAGGAGGTTAAAGCTATGTATAGCCTTAACAAAGCTTTAAAATATAAATTCAATTTAATTATCCCACAATTATAACTATGTGTATATACTGTTACTAATAAAACATATGGGTAATCAGAATATCTAAACGTTACATTTAGGTAATTTCTTTATTTTTTAAATTATCAGGGTGATTCTGGAGGACCTCTGGTTGCAAAGGATCTTAAAGATACCTGGTACCTCCTTGGAATTGTGAGCTGGGGCACTAACTGTGGACAAAAGAACAGACCTGGAGTGTACACAAATGTCACTTATTACCGAAAGTGGATTGCTTCGAAAACAGGTCTCTAATTCATCCTATAAGTTAAAGAGCTCTATGCAGATCGTACATGGATAAGAATTCAAATATCTGGTGTGCAATAAAGTAAGATGATAGTGAATTGCGTGGCCACACAAGCTCCATGTCACAATTGATTTTAAGAGCACTTGAATGAATCAATAACCCATACTTGAGTTATAAGGGACTTTTGCTCTAGCCTTCCTTGAAAGACATATTAGATAAATCCACTCTCCATAGTCTGTCAGCAAGAGTGCAGATGAGGAATCAGGTGAATTCTGAAAGGGTAACCAGGGAGGGCTTGCTTTCTCTTTGCCAAGGTGTCCCCTGGAGTTAGAAACTTTCAGGACTCACCAACACATGTCGCCCCTGATCTCCCTAGCTCATCCTTCTGCCAAAAGGAAAAAGAAAGAAGAAGTAGTACTTCTAGGCTCACTTGACACATACTCATAAAAGAAACTTAGGTCTAGAAAAACTCCCAGTCCTGAATCAAAGCAGATATCTCCGTTAAAGCAAATCCTTTCTTTCTTTCTTTCTTTCTTTCTTTCTCTTTGGTGATTTTCAACCTGTATACAAAGAGTTGCAGGAAAATTCCATTGGGTTTTAATTCAATTTTTCCTTGAACACTTCACAATCTTCTCAAATATATCCCTATCCTATATTATACACAGAGAAGCATAACCTTTGAAAGAGTGTACAATAAATTAATAAAAAAACATTTTTAAAAAATAGGCCACAGGGGTAGCATATTATCGGCGCACCTACTGGTTTGAAGCACCAGAGGGAGATATGCTGTATCATTTTTGGAAGCCATGCTGCAGGGAGGGGGTTCCGCGGCGGCAGAGGATAAACGTTGGACAGTTAGCCACAAAGTTGGCACTAGTCAAACCAGCTTTTCTGCAGAAGAGAGGTGAGAGGACCTAATCTTACAAAATTTACATTTTCAGAAACCCTTTGGGGTAGTTCTATTGTGTCATATGGAGTCATTCTGACTTAGAATCAACCCCATGGTAGTGGAAATACCTATGGGGGAACTGGGTGGCAGAGGAAATACTGGACATTTACTAAAACCCTAAGAGAACAAAGGTTGTGGTGGTTTTTTTTTTTCTTTAAATGTGGGGATAAGGAAGATCAACTTTTATTTTCTTATATTGAACAGCCAGTTAGTTTACTCCCAGGCTTGTGTCAGTATCCAGACTATTATAACTTTAATAGTTTAATCTCTGTGTGCCTGTGTGTGAGAGAGAGAGAAAAGGAGAGAGAGAGAGAGAGAGAGAGAGAGAAGCATTCTGAGCACATACCACACAGAATGCACTGGAAAGTGGTCTGGAAACACGACGCACTATGACCACAGTGGAGTCCTGGGAAGAGGCAGCTTCTGCTGGGTAATGCTGGGTTTGAAGACACATTTCCATCCTAATAGAAATGACACCATTGGTGTAACAGAGCTGCTTCACAGAGCTTTTCTCACATACTGCTATTAAGAGGACAAGAAAATAATATAAAAGCGATGAAGAATCCATTCAAACAAGTGTTCTCTACTTTGAGCTCAGATTTTGAAGACTTACAAGAGTCTGTGAAAGTCACACAGTCCCATGCCTTATGTTAGGAATCAAGGAACTGAATCCAAAGGAATAAATGATTTGATGACGCTCCTTAGGTACTTAAGAACCCCAGGGGGCTAAGATCTAATTTACAATTCATCAATCCATGTGCTGTCTTCCTTGTTCATCATCATTTACAATACTCTTTGCCTTAGTCTTCATTATAAGTACATTTATTGAATCACCGGATCTCTACAAAATTCAGTGATTATTATCAAATCTGTTTAAAATTTGAGAACACTTAAGAGCAGGACTTTAAATGATGAGATTCAACTAGGCTACTAATTGATAAAGTACTGTTTTCATACATATAAATATTCAGAGATTCATTAAATATTCTGTGTCATGGTGATAAGATATAATTCTAACTTTTAATGTTAAGATTCAAGAAATTATCTTAGAGTTATAAACTTTGTATATCTAAACTGTTTCCATGCATTATTTCATTCTGATCAACATATAAGTGATTGAGGCTGTGGTGGGATATATTTAAGTCTAATAATAAAGTTTATAATCAGGACATACTATAAACATTATGACTGAGTTGATTTCTATAATAAATAGTATGACTACTTTCACCTGCTACAAGGATTACATTTCTTTATAAATAGCTAGCATGGGTTACTTGAAGCAGAGCTTCACCATTGTTTTGTTGTGGAAAGAAAGAGCTATTCTCTGCATTGAGAGATGTTTTAAATAGTATCTCTCATATCTAACTGCTAACTGCCTGTAGTATATCTTTCTTTCCAAATTGTGAGTCAAATATGCCCCCTACTGAGTAAAATTAATCCCAGTTAAGAACCACTGCTCTGAAGTCCTTTGATCACTTTCAGAAATGTGAGAATTTCAAGATTTAATATTCAAATTTATAGTATCCTGATTAATTTGAATACTGTTTTGCTTCTAAACAAAATATCAGAATAACCGAGTGACCAGTCAGTAAGTAATCATCTCCGATAGAGTTTTATCTTCCTGGTAGACTGCTGCCTGAACTTGAATTTGCTCACCGAGTATTATTAAATGTCATCCTGAGAACAGGTTTCATAAATTAATTCCTCCAGTATAATTTACCTATCTTGATGCAATTTTCAGCACAAATTAACTTCAAATACCCAACCCAGCCCACCACTATCATGTGATCCTGACCACTGAAAACCCCATAGACAGGGTAGGTGTGCACCAAGGCATTTCAAAAGCTTCCAAACTTTACAGAAGCAGACTGTCACCTTTTCCTCCTGAGGAGCACAACTGACCAGTAAGCACTTTAATCACTGTTCCGGCAGCAGCCCTATCATTCCATGTGTACATATGAAAATATTAAAAGTGAAAACATGTTTCATAAAGTACTACCTTTTTTAAGTGCACTGGAATCTGATCTAATCTATCCTAGGCCATTCACTTGGTTCTCCTATACGATATACTTCTTCTAATAATTCTCTAATAAAATTCCTAATTGTCAGTGTTGCCTGTGAGCTCAGCATGACTATTGCAATGGATTATCAAATCCAGCATAGGAGACTGTCACGGGGGGAATGTTTGGTGTTAGCATAGGCTAAAAGATGGATGATGAGGGGAGATATGTCTGAACTCTGCCCCATCGCAATGTGCCAGGAGTTTGTGTGGAAGTCTTTCTCCTCCCTTTTGTAATATGAAGAGGTCGAATATGACTTCAGAACCATTTTTTTTCAATCAGGACCAAACAAAAGTCTTATCAGTAGAAGTGATATCTGAGTTAGACCTTCTAGAATATACAATATGACTAGTTTCAGGAAATAGAGAGTAACATTCAATGTTTACAGAGCACTAAACACCAACAAAAATTGTCTATTACTTTATATAGATTACACAGCACCTCAAATTCATAGGTAAATAGAATTCAGTTTATCAGGCAAGGCATAAGTCAATGAAGGCTTAGAGGACCAGCACCAGTGGTTTGAACCCACAGAATATCCTCACTGAAAATTGTTACAATCTCGATGTTATTTGCTAGAGTGGGTAGAGTAGGAAGAGTTTGAAGACTGCCACAGCAGTGTCATACGGTGAAGCAATACTAGTACAATGTTAATGACAGTGGGTTAACTATTCCTTATCATCACAGGTCATGACCTATTCAGGTTCTAAAACCAATTCGGTGGGTGGAGCCAGCATTTAAAATTAAGCCTCACAACTGTGTCAAAAGAAACATCATGAAAAGAGGAGAGAAAATTGAAATTATCATCTTACTTGGATCCATAGTCAATGCTCATGAAAGCAGCAGCCGAGAAATCAAACACCACATGACAGTGGGTAAATCTGCTGCACAGACCTCTTGAAAGTGTTCAAGGGCAAGGACACCACTGAGAGAGTTCAGTTGCATGTGGTATGTTCAGTCACCTCTTACGCATGTGAAATGTGTGCATTGAGTAAATAAGACGAGAGAAGAATCACTGCCTTTGAATTATGATGCTGGTAAAAAATGTTGAAAGTACTATGGACTGCTGGAAGGCCTAACACACCTCCCTTGGTGAAAGTACAGTCGTTATGTTGCTTAGAAGTCATGCGTTAGAGTCAGCCTCCTAGTGCTAATCTCCCTTTAAAGTTTTCACCCACATTTCCTTAAGCAAACACACCAAAAACACATGGACATATTTGAAAACAAGAGCAGCATGCAAATCATTGTCATTATAACTTTTCCCAAATCCTTTTTTGTTTTTATATTATATACCTATGCCATTCTTTTTCTCTCAATCTGCCAGGTTTCACATATCACAGTCCTTCCAAGTAGCATGATGTCATTCTCCAAGGACCCATCTCTTCTGACAACTTGTAAAGTCTCACCATGCAAGCCGCTAAGGAATATTCTGACTGTACTTCTTTCAATACAGATTTGTTAGCGATTTTGACAGGCCATAGTACTTTCCATATTCTTAACCTGCATCATAATACAAATGCATCAATGATTTTTTCATCTTCCTTATTCAAAATCCAACTTTCAAATGCTTATAGCGCATTTGAAAATACCAACTTCAGCCAGGTACAATTTAGTCCTCAAAGTAACCTCCCTGCTTTTCAACACTTTCCAAAGCTCTTGTACATCAGATTTAAACAATACAATGCATCAATATATACCTTTACTGCTGCTTCCATGAGCATTGATTTCGGATGCAAACAAGATTAAATCATTGACAATTTCAATATTTTCTTCATGCATCATAATGTTACCTCTTGGTCCACTTGTAAGGATTTGGGTCTTCTTTATATTGAAGTTTAATCCTTACAAAGGCTGCAACTCTTGGTCTTCATTAGCAAGTGCTTTAAGTCAATTATTATCACTAGCAATCAAAATTGCATTGGCAAACTAAAGTCTGTATTTTTTTAAATTCAGGAAATTCTTCTTACATTAAACCAAACTCATTGCCTTTAAGCTGATTCTGACTCATGATGAGCTTATGTGGGGGGTCAGGAATGAGCTTTGTTGGCTTTTACATCTGTGGTCTTTTTGAAGTGAGTTACCAGACTTTCCTTTCAAGGCACCTCTGACTTGGTTTGAACTTCCAAGCTTTTAGTTAGCAATTGAGTGATCAATTATTTGTGCCACATAAGGTCTTCCCTTTCTTCACAAGAGTCATTAAATTAATGGGGAAATCACAAAATACAAGCATAAAAAATAATAGCATGAGGATCATGAAGTAATGAAGGTCTAAAAAAGAATGAAGGTGGGTGTCCTAATCCCCATTTTAAACTAAAATTAGAACTTTGAGGTCATATTTTAGAGAGAGAGGTCAAGTGAAAATTCATATCAAAATGTGTCATTTGGAGAGTCTATGCTGAAGGGAGAGAAATCTGAATGGAAGCCTACTCAGAAACAAGAAAAGTTTGAGAAAGAACAGGTTCTAAGAAAGTTTACCCTAAGAAAGCGTATGGGTTCAGTACCCAATTCCTTAAATAATCAATCGGAGGATAAGACATATTTTAACAGTACAGTACTGTTTTTGCAAACTCAGGATGAAATACCATCCCGGTGTTATCAACTGAGACAGATTCAAATATGTCTGCTAGATGTCTGAAGCTGATGAGTTATTGCAATAACACCTCCCTGCCAACCACAAAAGCCAGTGATGAAAAAATTGAAGAACCTACCAATATCTCATTCTGTAATTGATGATGCATGTAATCAAGATTCACTGATAATTGCTCGTGATTGCAATGCAAAAGTTGTCACAAAAAATGTGGTAGTTGGGAAATGGTCTCAGTGAAGTTGAAGATGACATAATAGAATTTTGTAGGACCAATTACTTCTTCATGGCAAATATACTTTTCAACAGCACTCACGGACTGCACAGGAATACAATTTACTATACCTGTATAAAAAAATGATGAAGATATTCAACATCACAGCCAAAACCAGCCAAGGACCACCTGTGGTCCTTGCTGATATACAAGTTGAAATTGGAAATGCAAACAAGTCCACAAGAACCAAAAGATGACCTTGAGTATCTCCTACAGGAATGTAAAGGCTATCTCAAGAATAGATTTTACTCATTAACACTAATTACCAAAGACCCAAGGAACCGTGGGATGGCACATGTGCCATCATCCATAAAATATACATAATGCAAAAAGTCACTGAAAATATGAGAAATAAAAAGATCAAACTAGATGTTAGAGCACACTGACACTTATTTTTAATTTAGCAAAGCTAAATTATCAGGAATAAATAATCAATTTAAACAGCAGTTCAAAGAGCAGCTTGAGAAGGCCAGGTAAAGTATTCTAATGAAATGTACAAAGATCTGCTATTAGAAATATTTTATACCCCTCTTTCTTTCTGTTTTATTAACTTTACTCTTTCATATTATTAAAGATATTATAAAGATATCATCTAATAATTTCTCTTTTTTATTGGGATAATACAAATATTAAATCATTCCATAGTTCAATCATGTCCAGCAGAATGGTACATTTGCTACCACCATCAGTTTCCAAACATTACTTTTCTATTTGGAACCATTGATGACATCATCCTTTTCCCTGTCCCCACAATTGTGCCAACCCCATCCACAGCTCCTGCCAAAGTCCTTATTCCACCTGCTGACTCGGTAGGTTCATCGGTCCTGGCTTTAATACAACCAAAATGAAAAAAAAAACTGTATCTTTCTAAAAGGATTTGTCATATTTGCATGCCAAGTTTCATATAATCTTAATATCATTCTTAAATAGAAACACATGGTCTTACTACTGTTAAAAGTCATTTTATGAAGGAAAAGATAAACGCAAAATTTTTAAAACACCTAGAAAATAAAACAATTATGTCAACTCCATGTTACATTCAAGTTGCACTGATTTCATAACTTTAAAAGGAATATATTTCATCGCAAAGAAGGAAAAAATTATATTTCTCTAGGCTTTGTCTCCACTTGTCAAAAATGAAAAAAAGCTGATATTGTTGCCAAAATTTTTCATTCAATTCATAATGAGCACAACAAAATAATTGTTTAGTAACTTTAGCACAATGAAAGATCATAATAAAACCAGCATTCAGTAAGTAGCTCCAGAAAGCAAATTTACTCTTTTGAAGCATATTAAAGAGGACCAAAATGAAAATCCAGACTGAGAACAAAGAAGATATATATTGAAAAGGGAAGGAAAAGATGTTCCAAGCTTGGATGACGTTGAGACTGTTCAAGCAACCCTTGACAGTTGAATGGGTACACAGCATCGACTATGCAGAGTAGGGAAGGGTCAGACCTGAGAGAGACTTTTCAATGAAGTTAAGTTAAACTACCTTAAAGGCACAGGAAGTTATTAAAGAAGTGCTTTTTATTTCTTTGTTTTGCTTTAAGGATAGAGTCAAAATCAATACTTATTCAAGAATGATCATTCTGATAGGTGCAAAGAAAAAGCTAGCATGGGAAAAGGCAAGGCGGAGACAGAGATATAGTAATTTAGCAGAGATATTTCAGTGATCTTGAATCATATGGTGTGTCAGCAAGGGATAAGAAGGAAAAGCATGTGTTCGATGAGTAGCTCTACATTTACAGCACTGAGAGAGGAGATGCTGTCAAGGATGACACCCGGTTTCTGGTGTGGCAAACAGGGTGGATGGGAGGTAACCTTGATGGAGATGGGAAATACCTGAGAAGCAGGTTTAGGAAGAGGAAGAAATAAGAGAGGGACATAGAGCCCAGATGAAAAGATTAGCCTTCCAAAGGCGGAAACCCCCGCTATAGTAGGAAGGATGTGGGCAGATCCATAGAAACGTGTAGGCACAATGACAGGAATTTAAGGAGTGTCCATCTGAAAGCCACTTTTGTTTCCCTTCCTTTCTCCATAGTAAAAGGATATATCATCAGTCCAAAGCAAAAATTGGACAATAGTCAGAGACTGAAGGAATTTTTAGAATTATAGAAATTATTAATGAAAGTATGACTGCTTGTATAAAAATAGAGTTGAAAAACATTTGAGGGAGAGTAGAAAAGATTAAAATAACATTATTAACATAAAACCATGTTGAAGGGCCACCTGGAGCTTATCGTCATCGATCTACAATGATTCCCCATCTTAAAATAGATCCTACTTGACATGGCCACCTGTGGTCATGCTGTTCTTTTTCTCAACTAAATAAAGACTTCTAATAATTGGTAACAATTGAGCTCAGTAAGAGCATTTATGTTGTTGTACAATAATATGTCTTTTAATTTCCTTGAGTCCTTCTCTGAATGTGGAGAAAAATCAATAGAGACAAATGCATGTATGCATAAAGAAAGGCAGAACTTACCCTCTCTAGAAGAAAAAGTAAAATAAATATTTTTATTTAAGTTCTATTTTACAGTTTTTGAATGGTGTGCATATCCATTACCTGCCCCCAACCTCCAATATTAACTCTCTGAGGGAAGTCATGACAAATGTTCTTCTTGCCATAGACATCTTATTGTGTTGCCTTGGAATCTGATGACTAAACAAACTCCAAATGCAAAGAAAATACTGCTAGCCCACACCTTCTTTGTCTGCCTTGTAGATTATTTTTTTTGGCTTATATTGTTATGACGGGCTCCAATGAATGATTCATATGCCTTTCAAAACCAACTATATTAACAGATGTTTACATGGAAATATGTTCAAAGTTTAAAAGTCAATCATTTGGGGGGGGGGGGTTCTGAATTATGAACACTTTTTCTCTTGCTGTACGTAGTAGCCAAAAGAACCAACTATTTATCTGACAACAAAATAAAGATTTTCTCCTTTCTGTCAGTTCTCCAAGGTCTGCTTGCCCTGGATTATGAATATGTCACTGAGAAATAAAGTTAAGCTCATAGAAGGGAAAAAAAAAAGAGGGCTGTGCTGACAGCTGTTACCCTTTGGGCTACAATCCTCAAAGTCAGCGCTTTGAAACCACCAGTACCTCCATGGGAAACAAATGGGGCTTACTACTCCTGAAAGCAACTAAAATGCTGAAAAATTCACAGGGACAGTTCTACTCTTTCGTGTGGGTCGCTATACATCTGTGTCAACTCCATGGCATGGAAGTTTTTGAGTTACACTGTGTCAGGGGCTCAGCTTTCTTTGAGAATGTGATTCTATATATCTTATTCTTGCAATGAGTTCTCTTAAAAAATCAAATCCATGAACTATTATCTTGACTTTCACAGAAGCATTCAGGGGAAGTAAATATCATGCATAGTGCATGTATCCTGCCACTTCTTAAAATATGAATATTAAGCATCAACACCTTTACAACTGATCCCTATTGAGAGTAACTCCTTTACTCTGCAAACCATAATTTTATGCTTCACCTCCCTTTCTGTGTTGAGCTCATCACAAGCAGACAGGAAGCCATTTGAATTCCATTTCTCCCATGTCATTTCCTTGACTCATTCCCAGGTTCTGAATTAGTTGTGAATAGTGAGAGAACATCAGAATCTGTCATAACTCATTAAACAAGAGGTCATTCAACTAGCAGGCTTGTCTAAGCACATATTTTATTAAAAAGACCTGTGTGAAGCTTTCCAAGAAATACAAAGATGGACAAGGAAAAGTTTAAATAGTGCATGAGGGGTATTCTATACCCAAACCAATGGAGAATGTCTGGAATTCTAGAAACAATATTAAAGCAAAAAATTAAATCCATTTAAATATCAAATCATTTGATCTAATAAAACTCTTCTATCCAGCACATTATAATAAAACATTCAGTCTAAAAACTATGTTCAATAATGTCATTTAAAATTTGTCTATAGGCTTAGCCCCAGTGGTGTAGTGGTTGAGAGCGGGACTGTGGCCTATTGGCTTTGCAGTCAAATCCAGCAGCACCTTTCCGGGAGCAAGGCTGGGTAGTTCCCAAGGCCACCAGAGGGCAGTGATGCCCAAAAAAACAAAAATAAATAAATAAATAAATAAAATTTGTCTAAAATAACAAGCAAAAAGAAAATATTTCACAGTAGGAGATAGTTTAACTATTTTATGATAAGTCCATTCAACAAATATGATTTTCAACTATTAATATATATATAGCCCTGAAAAATACTAATTATGTTATTTTCAGGTTTTCTTTAAATTTGAAATAATATTAAAATGAAAAGTCATAAATGTATGGCTACATAAAATGTGCATATTTTAAGAATATGCTTCTGAGATAACATTCAGTATTTAAAATTATAAAACTGTATACTATAATTCTAAGGAAAATATCTGAGTAGTTATTTGGGGTAATTTTGTTCAAAGGTTGTTAGAAATATTACATTCTTTTTATTTTAAAAAGGACTAGAGAGAGAAGTTGAGGCATGAGGTGCACTATTTGAAGAATATGTGTATGAATTATTTGGAGGTACACATTCATTCTTGTCCTTGTCTAGTTTGTACATTATATATTTTAAAGCATATAAATGACTAGACATTTCTAAATTCTGCAGTTGGTGGGTTTGAACTACAGACTTTGTGGTTGGTTTGTCAACTATTTTTTTTCTAGGTTCCACAATCAGGGAAGGAACCCCAGTGTCACAGTGATTAAAGCTCTTGGACACTAATCGAAAAGCCTACACGAGAAAAATGTATAACCTTGGAACTTTACCCAACACTTCTATTCTGCCTGACAAGACCACTATGAATCAGAATTGATTCAATGGAATTGTGCTTAGTTCTGGTTTTACATGGTTCGGTGGTGACAGACCTACTATCATTCAAGAGCTTTAATACCCAATGCAACTTGTGTAGCAAATCCTAATTTTTTAGCATTCACACTTATCACAAAGTAGCCCAATCTTATTCTTTCAATTTTATCTAAAGTTAATGTCTACTATAGAATGCTAATTAACAAAACATTAAATTTTATTTTGGAAAATAAACAGACCATTGAATCAAGTCGCTTTTACCTGCCCATACTTACCCCATGGAGCCCTGGTGGTGTAATGCTTACAAGATGGCCTGCAATCCTCGTGGCTAGCAGTTTGAACCACCAGCAGCTCTCTGGACCTGGTAGTCCTTAGGCAGCTAGTCTCGGAAGCCCACAGAAGGCAACTATCAATCAGAATTGATTCAATGACAGTGAGTGTGATTTTTGTGGTTCGTACTTACCATATCTCTTAATGTGCACCTGCTTTTACTACTTCTACTGCCCATTCCTCTTCCAGATGTAGTCTGTTGGAATAATTTATTTCAAAACACAATACTTGGGAAAATAGTGAATTTTAGTTGCAACTGTTCTTGCTTCCACCTAACTTTGTGCAACTGCTCTACTGCTTTTCTATATCTCTGCTTCATGTGCAATCCCCAAACCAAAAACAACAGCAGCGTTTCCATGTAGAGAAAAGGCAACTCAGAGTCATTAATTCTCAATCTATGGTTTAACGAGGAAAAAAGAGAATGGCAATATCATACACAGACAGAAGTCTGAAATCCACTTTGATTAATATTATAATGAACACACGAGAAATAGAGTATTTGTAAGCTCTCTTAAACGGTTTAATAACAATTTAAGAGAACAATGAAATTCTGACGGATTTATACAGTTACTTGTTTCTGATTTCACATGACAAGTCATTCTGTTTGGGTGAAGTTGATTCCTTTAAACTTGCTAAGCAAGTTAGAGTCCACTTATCTGGGATTTCCTCCTTTGTCTTCAGTTCCTTCATAGATCACACTTCATGCAGGAGAGTCAGTCATTTGAGTGAGACTCTCAGAGAAGTTTGAATAGTCAAAAAAAGGACCTCTTCGCTATTCAGGATTAAAATGTATAGGTAAGTCATGTTTTTGCCTCTGTAGTTTTTGAAGTTTTGCTATATCTAAATCATGTGAAAAATAAACAGATGCTTAAGGAAATAACAACTTTGCCTAGAAACCACCAACTCAATTATCTTCATGAAAACATTATCAAAGATTTTACATACTGTTTAGCAAATATATCTGATATTTATATAATAATATATGTAGCTGTTTGTCTATGTTTTTGTATTAAATGAATAAGCCTAAATAGACAGTTAAGCATTATGATCATGCATCTTTAAATAAGGATATGTTTTTATTTATTTTCTCACATTCAACATTTCAGAAAGCAATGTGTGGAATTTAATACATTGATTACAGTTTGAGAATTCTGTATTTTGAATTTTGTGACAGTATCTACCAGCTATTTTAAATACAGTAAATTCTGAAATTCTGATCAGTAAAGAGAGCACTAATCTATTTTTTAAGGTTATGGTATGGTTTTTAAGTAAATTCTTAGTAATAGAGAAAAAGTAGCATTTGTCTGGCTTTCCATTGAGATAATGAATAATTGTATCTATAATATTTCATTTAGAAAACACCCAAGCTGTGCCATAAGCTAGAGTCAGAGGGTCCAAGTTGAATTAAAATTATGAAAATAATTTATATCATTTCATGTTTGCACTACCCAGGAACTCCAACAGATCCATTGATATGAAAGTTAAAAATCTATGAAGGAATCAATATAAATTCTGTATGGTGCTATGTGAATAAAGACAAATCATAAAAGTGTTTATCCATGAACTCTCAGATTGCAAAGTTATATATATTGAATAATCTAACAAGGATTATAAAACACTAGTTATACTTATTGTGTTAAAGTAACTTTCTACACTACTGTTTTGTTCATTGAAATATTTTGTGAAACACAATAATTACACAGGCCTGTAAAAGACTATCTTTTCTTGATGTCCTAGTCTATAGGCCTGTTCCTCGGTCATTTGAGTGCTGATTCAGAAACCTGCATTGGCTAGTGTGCATCACCAGCTCTAATTTCTTAAATAGGCTGTAATACCCAATTTTTAGCTATTAAATGATACTAACTTATGACTTTATCATCCTGCTTTCAAAAATGGAAAACTCAGACTCACCATTCACAACAAAAAAACAAAAAAAGGTTAAAAAATACAGAAAAAGTGGGTATTAAGAGACGCTGTATGAGCCCCCAATAAAATGATTCATTAAAAAAAGGAAGGAGAGAGAAGGAGGAGCTTATACCAAGGGCTCAAGTGGAAAATATTTCAAAATGAATACGGTAATATGTGTACAAACATGTTTGATACAAATGATGTATTGAATGCTATAAGAGCTGTAAGAGCCCCCAATAAAATAATTGGAAATAAAAAGAGAGACTTTCAAGGGAACCTGTCTATGGAGCCAGGGTAGCTAGCTGGTTATGCACTGAGCTGCCAATCCCAAGGTCAAAGATCCAAATACAATGGTCACTCTGCAGTCTTTAAAAGATTTGGAAAGCAAAAAGGCTATCCTTTTCTGTCTGATAAGGTCATTGTGAATTCGAACCGATTAGATGACTGCAGGTATGTTTCAGGGGTTGGGGTCCGGGAGGCTGGGCAACGTAAACAGAATCGAAAAGTGAGATAGTACAAAGCTAGAACACAGCTTGAGAAGAGCGCAAACTTGTAAAATAAAATTGAAAGAGTGTGTAGATGTGAGGGCAATTTAAAGGGTCTAACATGTAAGACTTCATAGTATTTTCATAAATATTTTGAAGATCTAAATTTTTGGTCTTCAAATTTTGCAGTCAATATTTTAGACCACATGTTAAATGTTTTAGGGATGAGCTTCTTTGTAAGAAAAATTCTGACTTCTCCTTTAAGAGTTTTCGTGCACAGATGGAGTGGTGCCATCTTATAACAAGACTGGAACATTTTAATTTTAACAAAGCAGTTTGAAACTTTGGAAGACCCATTTTGGGTTTCAAATCATTTGAATGCCTATTTATTATACCAAGCTTAACCAGTCAGATAATTACAAATTCATTGGACCTTCTCCTGTGGATTTCTGAGGCTGTCATCCTGTACAGGAACCGAAAGTCTCATCTTTCTCTCTCAGAGAGACTGGAGGTCTTAAATGGCTGAACTTCGATTAGTGTTAAACACAGACCCCACTATGCCATCAGGGCTCCTTCTAGATTGTACAGTAACATTTCTTTCCAGCCCCTTTTAAAGATAGCAAATTGGAACTGAATAGCAGGCAGTTCCAATAAAGGTAAAGTGGTATGTGGGGGAAATTCCGATGCCATTCTAATAAAGGTGAAGTGATAGGTGGGGGAAATCCCACGTTGATGCAATGTGCACTATTAGAAACTCTCTTTGGACCAGAGAATGCCATATAAAGTATAACTTGACCTAAGTATTTAGTACAACATAAACTACTTTAAATAAAACTAGTGGCTATTTCCTCTACCTCAGGCTAGCTAACACTACATTAAAATATCCTGATTTTGCGCTGAGCCCCAGGGGCGTAGTGGTTGCGTGCAGGACTGCAGCCCACGGGCTTGGCTGTTCAAATCCAGCAGCGGCTCTCCAGGAGCAAGGCTGGGGAGCTCCCACGAACACCAGAGGGCAGTGATGCCATATATATATATATATATATATATATATATACATACATACATACATACATACATATACACATATATATCCTGATTTTCAAGTCACTTTATTAGGGGTTCTTATAGCTCTTAGAGCATTTCATACATTAATTGAATCAAGCATATTTGTACATATTTTGCCATCATTTCCAAAACATTTTTACTTGAGCCCTCACTATAAGCTTTTTAAAAAAAAAATCATTTTATTGGAGGTTCATAAAACTCCTATTATGATCAATACATACATCAATTGTATGCAGACCATATTTGCACCTTTGTTGACATATCAGTATTCTCGAAACATCCTCCTTCTATCTAGGGCCACAGTACCAGCTCCCCATATTGCCCCCCCAGGGGGCATGTGGCATATGCTCTGATTCTCAAAAGCTAGAGTTGATAAGGAAGAAGCGGTGTCAGTTTTGGAATCAGCAGGTCAAGTATACCCAGAAATAAGCTGGAGAGTTGAAGTGCCAAAATGTGTCTTGGCCAGTGAATCAGTTCCTTTTCTCTTGCTTTATCAATATAAAAATATAATGCTCACGAATTGTGTTCTTTGATTGACCAGGTATTGGTGGGTTGCTTGCTTGGTTATTATCAGCAAGAGAAATCATGCCAAATTGATGAAACTTTGAAAACTACCTGCAGACATAAATTTAAAATTTTGAGGACCCCAAACTGGGAAGTAAGGTATATTGCCAGTCACAATAAAGAATATCATTTCATCTGGGAATAAGGAAGCCAATGAAAACCAAATACATTACCTTCAAGATTCGTAGCAACCATTTGCAACAGAACAGAACTGCCCCTGCCGGTTTCCTGTAACTCTTTCAGGGCATAGAATGTCTCATCTTTTTTCCAGTAATATAATCATTAGTCATTTCAAATCCTTAAACATTCCAGATTTTTAACACTTCACTGAAAGAATAACCAGGCCCATTGTATTGCATAAAAAGTATTAGCTGAAGTTAGTGAAATGGGGTAAAGATTTCTAAATTATAATTCATAATGTGGCTTAAAGAACTATTTAAGGTAAATCAGCATATCTAAAGAGACAAGTCTTAACAGATCTCTTTCCATTTTGCCAATCTTCTTTCCATTTTTGTTTCTTTTGTCCTTGCTCATGAAATAATTAACTGAATACAGAAACATGCCAGAGCTAATTGCCAAGCTCGTCTCCCAACGATGCAAAATAATTTGAGAGAAAAAGAAAACACCTCCCATCACAACAGTCAAATATGCTTTCCAAATGCTGCTTATTGTTTCCTAGCCAGTTTTAAAATATTATTATAACCTTCAAAATCCATGTGGGTCAGCACTTTTTAAAATATGCTGAAAGTTGTAAATAATTAGAGGAAACTTGCATTTCTTAATAAAAATTAATCAGTAAAGCAATGAGGTTACTTTGAGGGCTCAGGGTCACCTGAACCAAGCCCTGGTATCCTCCATTGTCTCATGTACATGTGAAAGTTGGACATTGCACAAGAAAGAGCGTAGAATAGATGCACTTGAACTGTGGTGCTAGAGAAGGATACGGAAAGTGCTGTGGGCTGCTGAAAGAACCAGCCAATCTGTGTTGGAAGAAGGGAGGTCAGGTTGCTCCTTCTAGGCAAGGATGGGAAGGCATCACTTTCCATTCTTTGGGCATGTTGGTTGGAGGGACTAGTTCTGGAAGATGGCATCATGTTAACTAAAGTGGAAAGACAGTGGAAAAGAGGAAGGCCCCCAACAAGATGCATCACTACAGAGGCTACATCCGTGGGTTCAGGCACAGAGACGGCAGAGAGGTGGGCGAGGGCCGTGCAGTGACTGTTTCATTATGTCTACATCTGGTCGTTATGGGCTAGAGCTGTCTTGAGGGCACCAAATAACAACAGCGACAAATTTCTTAGTAGAAATTCTTCAAAAATACCACGAATTTATCTTCAGAGTCCACAGCTCGAAAAGTTCTTGCCTGCAAAATCCTTACTCTAAGCGCTGCAATAGCTTTCTGCAAGGTTGGGATGTGAGTGGAGAGTAGAGGAGATGGAAGTATCCACCTGGAATCCACCTGGAAGTTTTCTCATATCTACTAACACTTTAACCTCCCAATGGCACTCTTAGTCAATACATTGAGAAGTGACAATATTTATCTGCTATGTATCCTACCCCAGTCCCCAAACTGACACCTCTTAAGAGAAGTCATGAGAAAGGAAGCCCCAATTGATCCTCAGAAGGTCTTGAAATTCATCCAGTCCAATTCCCTAAAAGTTACTCTTCTGATTTGAAGTGTCCCATTCTCTTGGTGGGGGAAGAGGAGGAAGGACTGGACATAATTACACAACTTTTAAGAACATAATATTAGCATGTGCTCATTGAATGTAAAAGAAATGTGCCAACTTTTCTAATATAATTAACTAGGTAGATGTCTAAAAGAATTCAAAATAATTGACATAGGACAAACACACACTGTTGAACAACTTATTAGGAAGAAACTGGCAAATTTTATAAAAAACACTGAACATTATACTCATTTGAAACATGAAAAAATGTATCCAATGAGTAATAAAATGAAATGTGAGCTCACTCTTCAATTAAATGCACAAAAAGAGCTGTTGCAGGATTTTTCTAATTTTTGAAACCTTTTTATTCTTATAGTCTTACTTGTCAGCCAGTACATCTGCCTGAATTTATCATTGCGGGGCATGAATTAAAACATAACTTCTGCTTTCCTATAGAACTATTTCATTAGCAAAAAGATTCTTAAATAGCTCATCTTAAATAGCCTCATTTTTCACTTCCCCTCAACAGCAAAACTCTTAAAAATTTTATGTAGACTTCCTTCCATCATTATTGTGCTTGCTTTATATTTTATTTCTGTAATATTTTAAAATATTCATTTCACACAGAAAGACTACTAAATATTTTAACTAATTCTCTATGCCCCCCCCTTCATTAAGAACAATATCATTAGCAATACTTATGGGAGTCCCATGGCCTCCTCTACAATTGCATCTTGTCATTAATTTCCCTTCCCCCACGTTGTCAAAAAAAATTCTTTGGCCTGGTCTCTTAATTCCCTTGCTTTTTGATATAGTGAAATTTTTGAATTCTATGATGTGTATTAAGTGTCAATAAAACTGTTAAGTGAATTTTAATAATAATAATAATACAAAGCTTCCATCTTTAAAAGCAAAAACAACCTGATTATCACCCAAATCCCTGGTCTCAGGAAATGGTACCACCAATAGCAAAGATATTTAGACTTAAATCCTTGGACTCACCCATAACTCCTTTCTCCCCACATTCCACAGTCAATCCATGAACATCTACAGTGATTCTACCGCCAAAACCCACTAACTCCTCTGCTAATACTCAGGTCTAGCCCATCATCATCTTTGGATTGGAGCATGGCAAAAACCGGATAACATATTTGGGCGGGGGGGGCATCCCTGCCCTCTGGTGGTCGTAGGAGCTACCCAGAGCTGCTCCTGAGAGCTGCCGCTGAATTTGAACTGCCAAACCCTCGGGCCACAGTTCCACACTCAACCACTTATGCCACCGTGGCTCAGCCTCGATAACATAATTTTATCTTTCCCTTTTAAACAATATTTCTGCTAAAATCTAATAGATATTTATATTTAATGTGTCCTTAGACTAGTTAATTGTAGTTTCAATAAGTCCTATGAAGAAAAATATATATGGCCCTTGGTTAAGTAGTAACTGACTGTCATTAAAAGTTTGTTTATTTTTTCTATTGGAATCTTAGCAGAGCGAAAGGAAGTCTCTATGAAAAACACAATCTCCCTTGTCAAGAGATGTCTTTTCAGAGAGAATCTGTAATCTCTTTTGATTTTTATGATAAGCTAACATAGAAAAATGAGCAATTTTTCTAAAATCTTTCTGATAAATGGATTCCGATTCTTATAAATCCTACGACTGCAGAGCAGAGCAGGGCAACACTCTGGACAGTTTTCAGTGGGTAGCATGATTTTTTTTTTGAGCTATTAGTTGGGTTTCAACTGCCAGTCTTTTCACAAGTAGCCAAGCCTTTAATAACGTGTGTCACTTGGGGACTCCTTAGGTCTTATGGCATAGGGAAGTAAACTAATATTATAGTTTATGAAAGACTGTTGTCTGGAAAAGTGCCTCTTGATCCATATACAGGTTACGCATTGTGGTTGCCACAATGGGCTCAAACATAGGAAGGGCTTTGAGTGTGGGACCGGTTGTGTTCATTTCTGTTGTACATAGGTTTTTCATGAATTAGAACCAACTTGATGGCATCTACACAACACCAAGCCATGTGGTTATGATGAATATACCTGTTCCTCCTCCCAAAGCTATTGATAATTATCCCCTGGCAATAAGAGAACAGTTATGATACTGTTCTGGATTCTCCTCTCTTTGATCCATATTGATTTGTTCTACTTAACACTTTATAAAGTATTTCTTTTTAATTTCTTCTTCCCTCATTCAGAGTACCTAATGCCTAATCTCCTTGCCAATAACTAGTGTGAAAAACCTAACATATATCCTTCCAAACAAATTAATCTGGTTCAATTACCTTGGCAGTTACTAGAATCTTTTTATATTTTCAGTCCCTGTGTTTAGGGACTAAATACTTTGCTTTGTACTTTTTTAGAATGTGATTTACCAAATTCCTTACCTCATTGGGACTATGAAGTATGAGGACTATCCTAACACTTTCAGTTTAGGAAGTGTTACAATGGACTATTACAGATGATATTGAATCATATTGACTTGGGAGTAAACCAAAATTAAAAGCAGTAATGACAAGACTAAACTGATAACTATCAAGTTGATTTAGACTTACAGCAATACCCCCTCCCCCCAGGACAATAGAGAAATACTCCACAGAGTTTCCAAGAATATAAACCTTTCCAGAAGCAGACCGCTGCCAACTTTTCAGTTTATATCCAGGCTCTTTAACCATTGCACCATCTAGCTTCCTTAGCTGAGAATAAAACGAAAACCAAATGCATTGCCATCAAATCAATTTCAACTCCTAGCCATCCTATACATGGTTGTTGTGCAAGTAAATCTCTATAGGAGCAGACAGCCTGCTTCTTCTAGAGTGGATGATGGATTTGAACCAGAGACCTTACAGTTAGCACCTCGATGACTGAAGCACGGTATCACAAGTCTTTCTCCTGACAGTAGGAGCACCTAGTTTTTAATTGTTTATTTTTTGTAGAAAGGATGCATGTCTGTATTATGGCCCGAATTATACATATTATTGCAATTCCATTGATTATGGGACCTGGAACCCTGGAGCACTCTCTTTTGAACTGGTGCCTCCTCCGTGGACAGGAGGAGTACACCTCCCTGGGGACAGTAGATTCCCCCAGACTTATACGAGGCTTGTTTCCTTTCTGGTTATATTAAAGGACTGACTGTAAAAATAAAATTTAAAAAGATACTAGCGTTTAGTCCATTCCCAAGGAACTGAGGGTCCTAAGAATGTAACCATGTCAATAGTCTTTTTTACAGTATTAATTGAAAAGAAATGGACAACACTAAAAGACATTTTTGAGATTACAAAACAAATAGAAGACAAAAGGAGCCAAAACAAGATGGTGAGGTGGATGTCTAATGAGTTGCCATGGAAACTGACGTAACTGGCTAAATAATGTTAACGTTTATCAACAAAACGTTAGTATTTTTGTATTTGTCATAGACTTGTCAAAATAATGTTAACATGAATGAAATGTAAAAATATTTTAGATAAAGTTTAAATAATAGTGATGAAAGGAGAAAAGGAAAATAAAGAATGAGGGTGGGTAATGGAAAAGAAAAAAGGTATGCAATATTCCTAGCTACCATATAGGAACCTTCTTCAAAGGGTTCCTGAGGCTACAATTCTTTTTTTGGGAGGGGGCATCACTGCCCTCTGGTGGAAGTGGGAGGCCCAGCCTTGCTCATGGAGAGCTGCTGCTGCATTTGAACCACCAAGTCCGTGGGCCGCTGTCCTGCACTCAACCACTACGCCACTGGGACTCAGCCCGCTACCGTTCTTTATGAAAACAGTCGGTCTCATATGACTCCCTTGAATAGTTAATGAGTCTGAATCTTTTGATTAGCAACCAATGCTTACCCAACTTCCAAGACTTTTAAAAACCAACTATCCTAATCATCTAGAAGACTGACAACCTGTGTCAGGATCCACTGTATTAAATTTGTCAGTAATAGAGCCAATATTCTTGACAGCAACTCTTAAGCACTGGTGCAACGAAACAAGTGCCAGTACCATTCTATGATCTGATTTTTACAGTCCCATTGATTTTTTGTTTAAATGTTGGTGCAGAAGCACCAGGTGAATATATTTTCTAACCATGGATTCAAAATGGGCATGTATTGCTTATATAGCATCATCAATATCTTTGGAAGATATGGACAAAATTTCAATACCACAAAATGTTGAAGTATTGAAGACCTCTTTCTATGTATAATGTTGTTTTGAAATTACTTAGAGAGGCTACTGTCACCCTGGGCCACTTAACACATAAAAGTCTCCATAACCTCAATTATGAAAGCAAAAACCCACTCTTTGGGCTATTTCCAAAGATTATCTTCCTTATAAAAGCAAATATATGCTTGACTTAATCAGTAGTGGAATTCAAATAATTTAACCACCAGTTCACTTCCCTAATGATCATTTTAAGAATTAAAAACTGACACACTGAAAGGTGATTTATTATTTCAAACAGTTAATTACTTAAATAAGAACAATAAAAGAGTTAGAACTAGATTCTGTGATAAGGCTTTTTAAATATTAATAAAAATATTAAATAATACCTGACAAAAAAGAAACCTTATTTAAAATACTTCCATAGTGCTTTTTGATTGACGTCTTTGCTTGCAGTACCTGGGTGACTTGTCCTTAACCATATTTCCATTGTAGGACTAGGATCCTGTTCTTCTGGAGGTGGGCCAATTAGACTGCAGTCATTTTGCTAGAACACGATGGCTTTTCTTATCTGAACATATTATTGTTCATTTTTTAAAACCCCATTTCACTTCTGCTGAACTTGCAACAATTGTTCTAACAGTATATGACAATATTTTTAGCTCTTTGAACACTTCAAGATTTTCTCAGTTCACCCACAATATCTCCCGGGAATTGTCACCCTCTGCTGCTTGGCACTGTTTCTCATTAGATCATATGTCTATTTGCTGAAGTAACAAAGGGAAGAGAATAAAAATGTGATAATTTTTATTTATAATGAGTTGTATGCAATGAATAAATAAATATTGCAAACATGGTTCCTTCGAATGTTCATACCTAAGGGCAGGATAAACATTATTACAGATGCTTAGAATATGCTATTGCTCTGGTGAACATTCAAAAAGAGAAAGGAATGCAAATTTGTAATTTCTATATTGGTTAGCTGTCCAACTGCTCACCTTAGAGAGAACTCTGATGACAAGTGCCTTTTAATAACTGGTTCGCCAAATTCAGCAAAAAATTAGGTGCTGGTTCTGCTAAACTGGTGTGTGAACCAATTGTAGTCCACCCCTGGGTCCAAGGCAAAACCCAAACACATAGTCATCCAGTTGAATCCACCCACAGTGACCCTATGAAGCAGGGTAGAACTGCCCCGTGTGTTTCCAAAGCGGCAACACTTTGGAGTAAAAAGTAAAAAGTCACCTCTTTCTCCCTGGGAGGAATTGTGGCTTTAAGCTGCTATCCCAGAGGGCAGCACTCCAAATTTTTACTGAACTCTCCACATGAGTTACCGTGAAGCAAAACTCAAAACATGCCATAAAATCCTCAACTGATTCTTGCTGGTAATGTCAAGTCATTTGATACCTTTTCTAGTGGTAGTTATGTAAGACTAACTTCACTGTTCAAAGTGAAGGCATAAGTTGAGTACAAAGAATCCTGACGAGCTTTACTTGCCCCTTGCCACTCTCATTCAGCAGCATTCCTCCAATCATGATCTGTCAGTTCAAAACAGTCTCTGAGTCATACCATTTGCTTGTAGAAGATGAGACATGAACGGGGCCATTCAAGTATACTATCTTCTTTCTATGTATAGTAAAATAAATGCCAGGTGCAAACAGAATCAAGAATCTAGAAGCATTTGTTTTACAAATAATGGGTGCAGAGCTGGTTCAGCTCCTGCTTTGAGAAAGAAGCTCGTTGAGTTTCTTTGAATGTCTTTCATAGTCAAGACATTCTTCTCCTGGAAACAGCCTACAAAGTTCTTCTCCTGAAGAGGTCAGGAGCAAAGATTCTTTCCTTTGGCATATGCCACATTCATTATGATATTTTCAGGATTAGACTTAACTTCTGGTGTTAGTAAAGAAACCAGATGCATCCCAGTAAATTATGACTTGTTCAGCCATAGTCTTTGTAGCATCTACCCAATTACTGGGTAGATGTATGTACATAGCATCAATTGAATGCTACTGAGGGAATTGTCAGTTTTGACATCTACTCGGCTTTCAAGAGCCCCCTCATAAGCAGGAAAGAAAGACTTCTCTACCATCAAAAAAAGAACAGGAGGGGAAGATTGTGTCCTGTGGCCTCATATTCTCTAACAGAACCTTTTTGATTGAGGAGATCCAGCTGCAATACCAGAGAAGCAGACCTTCCTGGAGCACCAGCAGAGTAGGTCAGGGACCAAAGCATCATGTGGCAGAGAAACTGAGAATCTGAGAGAGGCACGTACAGCTGAGGAAAAGGCACTGGGGACCAAATAACTGTATCCTTCACATTTCTGATGCTGAATTTTAATGTATTAACTTCAGTGATAAACCCAATAATCTACAGTATTGTCTGTGAGTTCTGTGTGGCAACCAAAGCAGGATTATCGACCCCATCATAGAACCAGAGTGCCATAGGAAGAATAGTTAGTATCAGAATCTAGGAAAGGCGGTAGAAGGATGAAGGCACATCTGACCACTTTCTCATGAGAATCAGCTTTGGGATGAAGTCAAGTTATTAGAGGAGGTTGGATTATGCTCCCACCTCATTTGTTACACCAGAGCTTCAGGGCAACTATTTGATGGAATGCAAAAACAGCATCTGTGAGTTGGTAGGAAAAAAGGAAAATAAAAAATGCATGCCTTTATAGAATTTATAAACTGTAGAAGAACAAGTAAAATTTAAAAATCTACATGGTACTTTGCACGACTCTACACACGCTATCAAATAATACATGAAGGAAAGGGAATAGGGAAGGCTAGGAAAAAGAGGAACACTTTTAATTTGGGTAGAGCAGAAGAATTCATTGAGAAGAAAATTAAGCTAAGTCCTAAAAAAAGAGAAGAAGTGAGTACAGACCCCCGGATCAAGAGGAAGCAGAGATCCCAAGTCAGAGAGTGCCTTTCTGTACTGGGGAGAACTGAGGAGTGGGGCATTCATTGGGAATGGCAAGGAGGTCAGGAATATTGAAGCAGAATATTGAGGGTGAGGTAGCTGAAAGAAAGTTTTAGAGATGCCATAAGGAAGTATGTTAGAAATGCCTAAAAGTTGCCTCCCTCTGCAGTACCCAAAAAACTAAGCAATCGTTTAAAAAGTAATGCTTCAGCTTACCCTGGGTACTGGTGACCTTTTCAACATCAGCATTCTCATCCTTCATAATCTTATAGTTTGTTCAAATGTATAGACTTAAAAAATATCTTGTATTCTCAAGTGTAAACCAAATTTTTTCAGCATATTTTTAATGTAGATTTGTGGCAAAATTAGGTGTCTCTGATGATATTTGGGTCAGCTTATTCTTAAGTATATATGATAATAATAAATGTATAAATATAAGGCAGCATATTTTTTAAAAGTAAAAAACATTCAACCCAAAGTTGTTAGTAGTGTGACAGAATGACATAAAAGGTGGTGCAACTTTTAAATGGTCAACTTTCTCCTCTCCCTCTCTTTTTGACTCCTTGCTATGGTGCTGTAAAGATTGGTGAAACAGCAAATCAAAAAGCCTCCACCTATAATATGAAATAATGGAAAAATGTAGCTAACATTAAATTTTTAATCTTGGTCTCATTATACCATGCCTTAAGTGTCTGAAATAACCAGCTACTAGTAAGTGATTGATGGCTTAAAGTAGTAGGTGTGGGCCTTCTGTCAACAAGTTTAATGACTACACACCCAAGCATCTGGCATGAGTAATTATTTATGTTGCTTTCATTCACCTGTCTACCCATAATTCAGGAGTGAGTATAGGCTAATGAAGAGGTATAGACAAATTTTTGTATTTCTCTTTTTTCTATGTTCAAACTACAGTAATGTTTCACCTGTTCTGGGTCAAAGCTCACTGTCATTTTGGCCTATTCTGTCAAATGACTTCACTTAAGACTTACATTTCATTGTATACTTATAATTTGTCATTGAAGGCTTCCTAAATTATCCCAACATGCCCACAATTTATTTATCAGAATTGCCAAAGTGGCAATGTACTACTAGATACCTCTCTGTCAGTATGTCATATCTGTGTGTTACTGAGATGCTGAAAGGTCTATCACCGGTACTAGCTACGTCAGGTTTCCAGACTAAGAACAAATGGCAAAGAATAAATAAGCTGTCCACTTATGAGTGACAAGCCAATTAATCTTTCAACTAGCAATGGAACATTGTCATACAGATTGAAAACCTTATGACTGGTACCAGCACATTGTCAGATATAGAGCCAGAAGATGGGCCCTACAGATCAGACCAAAAACTGACCACCATAAAGACAATCATGGAGTCAATTCTGATTTATAGAAACTCTCTATGAGAAGGTAGAACTGCCACTTTGGGCTTCTAACATGGTAGAAAGTCTTTATGAGAGTAGCCAGCCCCATCTTTCTCCCACTGAGTATCCCATATTTGAAACTACTAACCTCTTGTTTAGCAGCCCAACACGTAACCCACTACAAAACCAGGGCTTCTCTCTAGATGAGCAGACACTGCAAACAAAACTAAGAAAGAACTTCCTTCTCAAAGTAGCCTCCACCATAATGAAGCACATGAAATAAAACCTTTGGGACTTCTTGCTGAGGGGAACAATTCAGAATGAAAGAAACAGTTGTAAAACGTCATGAAGACTAGGAACATGGAATAAAGGAGGAATGAATACTGAAAAATTGTTGTTGTTGTTGTTGTTGTTGCTGTTGACTGTTTTAGGTTTCATCCATCCAGTTTCAACTCACAATGATCCTGTAAGACAATGGTTCTCAACCTTCCTAATGCTGTGGCCCTTTAATATAGTTCCTCACTTGGCGATGACCGCAAAACCAAAAAATTATTTTTGTTGCTACTCATAACTATAATTTTGCTACTGCTATGAATTGGGAGAACCCTGTGAAAGGGTTATTCAACCCCCAACGGGGTCACGACCCACAGATTGAAACCACTGCTATAAAAGAATGAAACACCCCTGTCCTGGGCCATTCCTTCATTTGTTCTCTTTGAGTCCATTTATGCAGCCACACTGTCTCTCCATCTCATGAACAGTTTTTCTCTTCCTCACTGCCCTTCTACTTTTCCAAGCATGATGTCTTTTTCTAGAAACTGGTCTCTCCTCATAACACGTCCAACATATGTGATAAGAAGTCACCATAATAATTCAAATGCATCAATTTTTCTTTGGTCTTCCTTATTCAATGTCCAACTTGCACATTCGTATGAGGTAATTGAAAACATCATGGTTTGAGTCACGTGTCCCCTTAGTCTTCAAAGTGACATTCTTGTTCATCAATCCTTTAAAGAGCTCTTATGAAACACATTTACCCAATGCAATGCATCATTTGATCTCTTGATTTTGGATCAAAGCAAGATAAAAGATCCTTGAGAACTGCAACCTTTTCTTCATCCATCATGATGCTATATGTAGGTCCAATTTTGAGGATTTGGACTTTCCTAACACTGAGTTGAAAACCACATTAATCCTTGATCTTCATCAGCAAGTGGCTCAAGTCCTCCTCACTTTCAGCTAGCATGGCTGTGTCATCTGCCTGTCCCAGGTTGTTAATACACCTTCCTTTATTCCTGATTGTCACATTCTTCTTCACAGAATTTATCTGCTTGGATTATTTACTCAGCACACAGATTGAATAAGTTTGGTGCAAGGATACAAATATGATGTGTATTTTTCTTGATTTTAAACCATGAGCCTAATAACATGGGAATAGTACGGGACACCCTTTTACCTCATAGGAGGCGTCAAGATAATTTGGAAGAAATTATAATACTGAGTCACTTTACACTCTTTCAAAATTATTTTTGTTTTGAAAAAACAAAAGAGGGAGTAAATGATCAACCATTTCCAAGTCGAGCACATGATCAAGAAGTGAAGGTACTATAGGAAGAAGTTCTAAGATGCTCCAAACTGAAAAATCCACAGCAACTCATAGTGACACTACAGGACAGGGGAGAACCTCCTCTCAGAGTTTCGGAGACTATAACTCTGTATGGAAGTAGGAAATCTCGTCTTGTGTTTCAGAGTGACTGTTGGATCAGCTGCTAACCTTGTGATTAACAGCCTATTGTGTAGCCCATAATGCCACCAGGACTCCTAAAGACACTAACAAAAAACAAGGCTCTAGGAATTTGAAGAATACCAATTGAGATATTTCAAAATTCAGTTGCAATGTAGGTGAGAAATGTGCAGGATACATTTGTTCACTCAGCAGTTTCTTCTATGCCATGCCCACAGGCAGACCCCACTCTGCTGCTCTTCCTAGTGACCTGGCCTCTAGTGCACATGAGAAATATAACAAAAGCTGTTTTAGAGCTCCAAAAAAAATGCCCAAGTCTAAGCCTGAAAGCACTCAGCTCTAGCTTCATGGATCAGCAAATGCATCTCCCTCAATAGTGTCCACAGTACCCATTCCACAAGCCATCAGCCTGCCTCACAGTGTGCTTCTTCACTTACTCCATGGGCTAAGAAGTCCACAACTCTCTCAGCCTGCCTCCTGATTCTCATGCTGCTGCTTCTCTTCTGCTTCTCCTCTGGGGTCCAAGCTTTTCTTGTATCAGTGAAATTCAATGCCTAAGGATCTCTGGATCGAAAGGATGCAATTTACTCCTGGAGTTATTCTTTTGCTTGTAATGAAGTTCCCCAACTTCCTGTTTCTGAGATAGCCGATTTTATACTTAGCAGTATAAATGCTTGGCAACTTCACAATTAACTCTGCTAACAATCATTCGTAGTTGAAAACTATTATCCAATCAGTACCGCTCACGCACCCTCCCCCTCCAGTTTCTTACACAGGTCTTAAACAAGGTCATTTGGTGGGAGTAACAAGGCTATGGATCTAACTGGTATTGAGTTGATTTTGACTAATAGTGACCCTCTAGGACAGATTAGAATTGCCCCTTTAGGTTTCTATGGCTTTACAGAAAAAGGAATCCCTGATCAGCACATAACTGATTATGTCACCAGGGCTCCTTAGGGCCTGACTAGAAGAACTATATTAAATAATCCAATGCCTTGCCCATATTAATGAAAGGTGATCTGATAGAATGCTGTATTTAATTATTATTAATAATATTGTAAATATTATTAATATCACATGCAAGTAAAATATCCCACAAGTAGTTATAGCATAATATTGACAGGAAATTCAAACCAGACTCAGTACAGGAAGGGAACTAAGGGATTTTGTTGATATCAGATGCATTTGGCTTAAATTTGAGAATACCAAAAGACATCTGATAATGCAAAGACAGATTTGTTTGTTCTGTGTGAACCATGACAGACTAAGGAAAACATTGCAAAGAATGGAATTCTAGACTACGTAATGGTGCTCATGAGAACCCTGTACATAGACACAAAAGACTTGTTCTGACAGCACAGGGAAATAAGCATGGTTTAAAACCAAGAGAGATGTGAGCCATTTTATAGGTGTATCCTTTACAGTAGTTATGCGCTCTGAGCCTCATAAAATAATCCAAGAAGTTGGACTGTATGAGGAAATATACAGAACCAGATTTGGAGGGAGACTCATTTGCAACCTGCAAACGTATCCCACACAACATTGCTTCCTGAAAGCCAAGCGGACTTGAAAGCTTCCTAATGAAGATCAAAGACTACAGACGTAGGTATAGATTACTTCAACACAAAGAGAGAAAATATGTTCATGGCTGGATCATTAGACAGCATCATGAGAAACAGGAAAAAAGAGCAAAGTTGCCAAGCATGTCATTTTACGTGGATCCACAATCAGCACCCACAGAAGCAGCAATCCAGAAACCAAATGGGGTATTTTGCTGTGTAAATCTCCTGCAAAAGACCTCTTTAGAGTGCTTTTTTAAAACATAAAGATGTCATTTTGAAAACGCAAGTGCCAATGACCCTGGTATTTTCTTTCCCTCATAAGCCTTCAAAGACTGAGCAACGAATAAGGAAAATGAAGGGAGAATTTATGATGGTGACTCATCATGTTGATAAAAAATATTCAAGAAACCCATGAACTGTCAGGAGAACGGGTAAATCTGGGTTGGATAAAATACCTTCTGAATAGTACTGAGAAATGAGGATAAGGAGACTTTGTCTCATATGCTTTAGGGCATGTCACCACAGCGAGCAGTTACTTTGGGGGAAATGTAAAACTTGGAAAAGCAGAGGTTCAGTTAAAAAGGACAAAGACCCTCATTACGAGGAGCTGGCACAGTAGTTTTAACAACGCATTCAACCATAGCAGCAATTGTGGGGATGGCATCAGACGAGGCAATCAACATTTGTTTATTAAGTATTTTGTTCAGTTGTACCTGGTAGCAGTATGGGTTGGTACTGACTTGACAACCCCTAACAATAACTTTCAAAGTAAAAATAAGTCAGCAATGATTTTATCGCACATTTACAATGTATTAGGCGAAGTTATCAACATTCAATAAGCTTTCAGGAGATAATGATTCCTTGGGTTTCTCCAGTGAAGGTCATGAGAGGTCAAAGTTTTCCTGTTCGCTGTCACAGACAGCATATTCAGAAAAGAAGTTTGTCTGAAAATGCATGTGCTTTGATAAAGAAAAATATGAGTTCAGTTTCCAGCTGTATTGTGTATTGACTAATCGGGAATTATTTACTCTTTAAGCTATCTGAAGAATGGGGATTATAATACCCATTGTATGAGTTTATTGTTAGGACTGGCAGTTTATATATAGATATATATGTGCCTATTACATAACCTCACAAAGAAAAGTACAGAAAGATAAGATTTCAATATTCATGTAATTGTGAGAATGGAGCATCTGCAAGCACTAAAAAAAAAATGTATGGTCTAAAATCAGGAAAGCCGTGTGTCAAGGTTGTAATATCTCACCATACTTTTTCAATCTGTATGGGAGCAAATAATCAGAGAAACTGGCTTATGTGAAGAAAAATGTGGCACCAGAATTGGAGGAAGGCTTATTATCCTGAGATAAGCAGATGGCATGGCCTTCCTTGCTGAAAATGAGTAGCACTTGTTGATGAAGATCAAGGATGAGTTGTCTATCTGGGTTATGAATAACTGGGAAGAAGATCAAAATCCTCACAACTGGGCCAATTGATAATATCATAAAAATGGAGCAGATGAAGTTCTCACAGATTTTGTCTTTATTGGATCAATAATCAGTGTTCATGGAAAAAGACATCAATAGATCAAAAGACTTATTGCAGTAAGCAAACAAGAGATCCACAAGATCTCTACAGCGTATTGAAGGGTGTGGACGTTACATAATCTCTTATCAATTTGAGAGGATTAAGATTGAAGGGGTGGAGTTTAGCCTGCCTATCATCTCGGGGTTTAATGACTTCATCTGGAGATGATAAGAAGATAAATAGCTCTCTTAAGGCGGGACACAGGCTCACTCCCTAGGAGACATGAAGCTATCCTGAGGCATCCAGAGCCCTGGGTGCTGCAGGAGCTTCATGGAGACCCCCCAATAATGCTGAGATGTTTATAACCCCACTGGATCCACAAGACTTCCCACCCACTGGCCTGCAATTTTCCTGAATTCAGTGTCACTGCATGTGTTTCATCAGTCTGAAGAGAACTTTACAGATTGTTATCAGACATATGGGCTAATATTGATGTGGACTGGATTGAAATGTTATCTCAATGTAAAATTACCCTTTATATAAAACTCTTTCTTAGACACAGTTGAGCGTTCATGAATTTGTTTCTCTAGTCTACCTGGTCTGATACAAAGAGCAAGGATGTTACTTTAAGGATGAAGGTGCATCTGACCCAAACCATGATATTTTTCATTACTTCATATGCATGCAAGAGTTGGACATTGAATAAGGAAGAATGGAGAAGAATTAATGCAGCCAAATTGTGTTGCTGAAGAAGAATCTTAAAAGTATCTTGGACTGCTAAAAGGACAAACTAATCTGTCTTGGCTAATATAGCCAGACTGATCCTTAGAGGTAAGAAAGGCAAGACTTTTTAGATAGTTTGGACATGTTTTCAGAAGAAACTAGGCACTGGAGAAGAACATTATGCCTAGTAAAGTGGAGGGGTAGCAAAAAGAGGAGACGAATTGATACAGGGGCTGCCATGATGGTTTTAGGTGTGGGAAATTTCTGAGGATGTCTCAGGCTCAGGTAGTGTTTCGTTCTGTTGGGCACAGAGTCGCTCCGAGTAGATACCAACCCAATGGCACCCTACAACAGCAAAAGCAACAAGGCACTGAGAATTGCACTGATTATAAGCCTAGCTAAAAAAGTATTTTCTTGGGCAGATATTCATTGTGTTATGATTCAAATTTCAGTCACTTATTTGCAAACATTGTCTCCTAATGGTTTATGGGCAATTTAGTTCATATTAGCACAGGCTTTGTTATACAGAGGTTCAGTTTTAAGTTGCACTTCCAGCAAAACAGCAGATCTTTCTGCAGCTGTTTCTACTGGGTGGAACACTCCACTTCTATGCAAACTCATTGTGGCTGGTGAGGCTGGTAATTTGGCTTCCACACCCTTTGTTTGCGGAGTCATGTATCTCATGGTTCTTTTCATTCTTTTTGTTCAGGATGACTTGGTGGAAAAGTTGGCTCTAAGGTAGTTCCCATGGGAGGTTAATCCAAGCTAAAGCATTTGATGACTCTAGACTGGGGATGTCAGTCTAAAAAATTGTGGCCTTCAATTTAATCCATGTTTTTTAGTATTCTCACTGTGTACAATAGATCTTAACACATTAGTTCATTTCTAGAAATACATTTAACCTTTGGTTGTTGATTCAAATATCAGTTTGAAACTTATTTAGGTTATGGAGCTTACCCTTTCCTTTGCACACAAACGCTTGTGTGCTCTTCATTTGTCCAGTAGCCATTAACATTTACAGAATTCACAAATGCCCCAAACTGCACATTTGTGATTACATGTAGTTGGCCCAACAAACCCATTCAGTGTACACCACTATCTCTGTTTAGAAAATAAGGGAGCTGGGCTGAGCCCCGGTGGAGTAGTGGTTGAGTGCGGGACTGTGGCCCACTGGCTTGGCGGTTCAAATCCAGCAGCAGCTCTCAGGAGCAAGGCTGGGTCTCCCACCAGAGGGCAGTGATGTCAAAAAAAAAAAAAGAAAGGAAGAGATCTAAAGTTCAAGAGGTTAGCAAATGTCGAAGTGTCAATTTTCCCTAACTCAAAATTATAACAGAAGAGGTACACTGGAAAAGTACCAATGAGTATATTTTGCCAAATGAAAATATAGGTAACAAAATAAAGATGTCAGATTGCAAAAGCCATATTATTCAACTCTCTAATTCTGAATCATGTCCTTCCTACATTTATGTTTTTAAATGTTCTTTCTTTTATGAAATTTTTGTGTTGTGGAAAAATGATTTTTGTCCTTTGTAAAGTGATTATCCAACAAAGCTGAAAGTTGACAAGTTTTTATCAGTCTGGAATAATCTGAAATGACACTGTTCCCAGAGCAATGGTGCCCAATTGTGCTGGTGGCACACACAAGAGCCTTTTTGCATTTTGTAAGTCGAGCAAAGCCAAAACAGTGGACAAGCCTACTCTGAAACCAAACAGCCTGGGAAACATAGCCCCTCAGAAAAGCCCCTGCATATAAATGCTGACAGAAAAGAGAAAATGAAAACTAGGCTATAAAAACCAAAACCAAAATCAGCTCCATTGAGTAAGTTCCGATTCATGCAACCCTACAGGACAGGTAGAAGTGCCCTTCCGTGGTTCAGAAACTGTAACTCTTTGTGAAAGAAGAAAGCCTCCTTTTCCCCCACAGAGAAACTGGTGGTTTCAGAATGCTGATGTTCTGGTTAACAGCCCAATGTGCAACTACTGGACCAAAAGAACCCTGATAAAATGTAACTGCTTTTAGCTCCCATAAGGCTTTAAATATGAAACATGCTCAGGAGTCGATGTATGCAGCAAATCTTTATGAAACATTCACATGTGCCAGGCATTTACAATTTGAGAAACATAAATAGGATCAGCAGCTTAATCCTCAAAGAGCTCACTATCAAGTGATGAAACTATTTAACTAGACCTATATATAATAATGCAATAGAGAGAGACATAGATGAGGATATCATACATGCATTATATACTCATATTCTTCAACGTAATCTGTGTGGCAACTATTATCATTATTATTATTATCATTTTCCAAATATAGAAAATCTTGCATGATCTCTAAGCAAACAAGAGGTCAAACAGAAAGCAATACCCAATTCTTTGGGGCACCACTGCGATGTGAATGTCTGAGATTATGTGGGAGCTTGGAAGGGAAAAATCGTGAAAAAGAAAGTTTCTGGCCCTTGTTATTGGTCCATGTGACTAACATCCTCTTACCCTCTTTGTTCAGTCTGTATGTTGAGCATATCACCAGAGAAGCTGGATTATATGAAGAAGAGTGTGGCTTCAGGATTGGGGTTAGGTTTCTTACAACCTGCAATATGCATATCACACAACTTCGTTCACCGAAAGTGAAGAGAAAGTGAGGAGAACTTGAAGCACAAGCTGGTGAAAATCAAGAATTGCAGTCCTCAGTAAGGATTGAAACAGAGTGAAAAGAAAACCCAAATCCTCACAACTAAACCAATAATAAGTTTGGGATAAAGGGAGAAAAGATTGAAATTGTGAAATCTTTAGATTTGCTTCGATCCACAATTCATGTTCATGGAAGCAGCGGCCAAGAGACCAAACATTGCATTGCATTGATCAACCCTTTCTAAACGCTTGAAGATCGAGGATGTTCTTTGGAAAGCTAAGGTGCACCCAACCCAAGTCATGGTATTTTCAATTCTCATATGTGTGTGAAAGTAGGACATCGAATAAAGAGGATCAAAGAAGAATCAATGCAATGGAATTACAGACCTGGCAAAGAATATTGAAATTACCAAGTGGACTGTCAAAAAAATTAATAACCTGTCTTGAAGTACAGCCAGAATGTTCCTCGGAAGTGAAGATAGTGAGGCTTCATGTTGCATACTTTGAACGTGTTTTCAGATGAGACCAGTCCCTAGCAAAGGATATCATGCCCGGAAAGCAGTGGGCAACTGAAAATGAGGCAGGTCCTTGATGTGGCCCAATGTCTGCCACAGTGGCTCACACACAAGAACATCGGTGAGGAGAGCACAGAGTCAGCAGATGGTCACTCTCTCATATGTAGGGTCTCTGTGAGTTGGAACCAACTTAACAGCACCTGAAAATAAAAGAATTAACATAATGCCAGATATTGTGTGAAGATAAGACAATCGTCTTAAACTGCAACTGTGTGATTCATGGGGATGATGACAAACCACATCAATCATTTGTTGGTGATGTTCTAATTCATGCCCCAGGTTTGTTAGTTTACAGGCATCCTGTTCTCACTGTCTCTGCCCACATTCCCAGCTTAAGATTGTTGCCAATATTTCCGTGAGCTCAATGAACACCAATCACATTGTGTAACTGCCATCAGTCCTCTGCCACATTGTTCATCCTCATAAACTAAGCCTCAAACCCTGAGCGAAATAAGCAAAGACTCACCCCTTGCCATCCCCATCCTGTTCCTAATAACCACTATTAAACTCTCATCAATACATTTGCCAATTTGGGATATTTCATATTACTGAGGTCTTACACTGATTTTTTTTTTATTATTGTCTTATTTTACCCAGTTTAATGTTTCCAAGGTTTACTCCTATTGTTAGGATTTTATTTCTCTTATTGGCAGAGCAGCACTCCATTGTATTATATTCCACATTGCATTTATCCACTTATCCATTGATGGATATTCATTTCTCTAATGTTTTTAGTCAATACGTGATGCAGTGAACGCTGGAGTAAAATTTTCTGTTTATGTTGCGGTTTTCAATGTTCTTGAGTATATATTTAAGAATGGAATTGCTAGGTCACACGGTAGCTTACTTTTTAACTTTCTGAAGAACTGACAAACGTTTACACAGGAGCTAGACCATTTTCTTATCCCACCAGGAATGACACTTTACTTTTTTTTAATACTAGCAAGACTATTACAGTTTTGAACCACCCATTCCTACTTTTACTTCTCTCTCTCCCTTTTACATGGGGATGGTGCCCAAGAGAAGGAGGCTACTACAGTCATCTATAAAATAGAGTCCTAGGAGACTCTAATAAAATAGAGAGAAAATTGTCATTCTCAATTCGCACAAGGGAAATTCACTGTAAACCATAGGTCAAAATTGCCCATTCTTCTATAAAACTACTTGTCAACTTTTTGAGGTGAAAATCTGTTTAAAGAAAATGATCCCCCAATAAAATGTCTTTTTTAAAAAGGAAAACCATTAAAGAGAATCATGTTCAGTGTAGACTCATCTCCAAAACCTATTCCAGTGAAGAATCACTCCATTTCCTATGTCTAGAATGCACATATCATCTGGGAGGCTCACAGAGGCAGAAGATCATGAACACTAAGCGAAAGCTTCTATGAGTAGAATGAGTGACATTTGAGCTTCTATCTTTGTTTTAAGGCCTGCACGAGTGCCATCAACTTCAAGATTCCTGAACCCATGCGTGGTAGGGGTTGTTGTCGTTGCAGTGGTGGTGATCCTGGCAGTGACCATTGCTCTACTTGTCCACTTTTTAGCTTTTGGTAAGTACCAGAAAATTACTGCCCGTTGAACTAGACAACTAGATATTCTTTCAAATGAAAACCTTTGCATTCTCTCCCTTTTAGTCTCTTTCATTTCTTCATATCACATAATTGCATACCATACTTCTAATCCTTCATTAAATATGGGTTTACCTTATTTTCTTTTCTTTGTCTTTATTGCTTACCAAGAATTACTACTCAAAGCTGGTACTGGGGGCCTAAGTGGAGGGAGGATGTTTTGTGAATGATAATGGCAACAAGTGTGCAAATGTGGCCTGTATACAATTGCTGTATGTATGGATCGTGATGGGAGTTTTATAAACTCCCAATAAAATGATTCATAAAAAAAAGGAGGGGAAAAGAGGAGCTTATAGCAAGGATTCAAGTAGAAAATATTTGGAAATTAATATGGCAACATGTGCACAAAGGTGCTTGATATAGATGATGTATGGAATGTTATGAGAGCAGTAAGAGCCTCCAATAAAATCATTGAAATAAAATTACTGCTCAAGCATGGATAGTACAAACCAGAAAAAGACAGGCTCTTGCTATCTTTTTGTTGCTTTAATTTGGCCTTTAAAAAAATTGAAAACAGGCTGAGTCTCAGGGGTGTAGAGGTTGAGTGCGGGACTGCGGCCCACTGGCTTGGCGGTTCAAATCCAGCAGCAGCTCTCCAGGAGCAAGGCTGGGTCTCCCACTCCCACCAGACGGCAGTGATGCCCACCCCCCCAAAAAAAATTGAAAGCATGCGATCTTTTTTTGCTTAATAACATGATCAAATTGTAAAAGCAAATTATTAGAAAGAAACATAAGTTTAAGTACTATCAGAAGAGGTCAGCTTCTGATACACACATTGTGGGTTCAACAGGCGCAGTTGTACAGCGATAATTATTATTTATTATAATAAAGATATAAAGTGCATGAGAGAGAGAAACAATAAGAGTCAGACACATTTCACATCAGGGTAACATGCTCACCTCTGCCCGGCTTGGTGTTCCGCGTGGACAGAGAGTAGGAGAAGGGATTACATGATGAGGGAGAGGAGGGGAGAGCAGTCAGGGACTGGATAGAGGAAAGGGAGAGAGGAGAGAGAGCCTCTATCCTATGTCCCATCCTTATATACCCTCTAGAGCCATGCCAGGTCCCCAATTACAGGAAAGGACATACATCACAGGGAGGGGTTGTGCCATGTTATAGGAAAAGGAGCTACCAGGGTCCCAGACTCCTGCATGTAGCTAAACAGGTTAGACTAGAGATCATTAACAACAGCATGTGAAGTCACCGGCAGGTTTCAAGGGAAGAGAACCATCATCCTAACGGCAGGGGAGTGGGCTCTATTGTGAGGCACACAAAGACCTCAGATAACTGAGAACTTCAGGGAGAATAGCTAACTTAACTCTTACACCAAATACTGGTAAATAGTTAGCTTAATAATTTGGAATATAATAATTGTGGAAAAGTCCTGTCTTCATCCCACAAAATACTTAAATATTGGGCACATATACCAGAAATCAAAGCAAACCCACTCTCATTGAGTCGATGCTGAAACATAATGACCTTTAGACCTATCAAAAACACCTCTGTGAGCTTTCAACACTGTTAATCTTTGATTTTTTTTCAATGGGGTTAACACGATATCATATTTCAATCATGTCAAACAGTATTGTGCAATTGCTGCCACATTCAGTTTCCAAATTACTTTCCTTCCTTGACATTGTCTCCCTTTTACACCTCCCACCACTGCCATCTCCACTGTACCCCCCATCCACCCTGAAACCCTTATTCTAGTTGCTCTTTCAACAGGTTCATCAATCCTGGATTTCATATACCTAAACACAGAAAACATATAGCACAATTTTAACAGGGTGACCCCCAAAGATATAACACCTCTTAGATAAACCCTAAAATGAAAACCAAAGCAAAACAAAATTGTAAACCAATTGAGCCAGTATACTTCAGAGCGGGGATCAATGTGACAACGTTTTAATTGTTCAAGTCAGATTTATCCCTTTGCTCTTCCATACTCATCTCCCCTATGCCCTCTGTTGGGTAACCACTTTCTTCCTATCCATCAATTATAGATAGATGGAAAACACTGGCCACTTATTTCTTATGTAGTTTACACAAATGGATCTTCGGCTCCCATTATCATACATATAACCTTCTGCAAACCGTATTCTCACAATTTAGGCTCTGATACTAATCCTTCTTTTGACTTCAGATTCTATGATTTACAATCCTTCGATGATGACTGATGATGGTGTGCTTTTTCCACATGGGTTTAGTTGACATCTCACGTAGATTATGTGGAGACTAGTCTTGAAGAACCTGGACACTACTGATAGCCGGCACCATCTAATTGCTTTGCCACATTTTGCCATAGCACCCATGACTTCTGTATGGTGAAGATCAAACAGGGCCAAGATGTAAGAACTAATTGTTCATCAGTTGGAGCTAGGATTTAGTGCAAGCCCAAAACCTGTTCCTGGAACCGCGTGTATATTTATTTGTTTGTTTGTTTGTTTTATCTTCCTTTGGCTTCCTTTTAAATTTTTATGAGAGTAGAAAGTCCCAACCTTTCCCCTCAAAAACACATCTAAGGACCTTTTTTTATTAAATCATTTTATTGGTGGTTAGTACATCGCTTATCACAATCCATATATACATACATATGCCATGCACCTTCACATACCTGCTTCCACTATCATTCTCAAACCATTTGTTTTTCCACCTGAGCCCTTGACATCAGCTTCTTGTCTCCTGAAAGCACACACTTACAAAATAAAATAGGAATGAGGGGCAAGAGATGACTTTACAGTTTAGTAGATGGGGTAAAAACAAATTGGTTTAAAATTCTTTAGTTAATGTTTTACCTTTTTAAAAAGTGTATTACCAAGATACTAGGAACACAGACATTAAAAGATATAAAAATATGTACACCCTACACATTCCTAAATAAACTTACTGAAGATTTTGTTGTATATTTTTTGGCTGCTTTAATGTGGGTAGGTAACATGTGACATTTTTTTACATAGCATGCATGCTAAAATGTGTTCCAAAAAAAAGTGTTCCTTTCCCTAAAATATACTGTCATATTTTTATTTCATATATATATATATTTAACTAAATTATTTAAATGTGTGTACGTGTGCTTTGAAAGATTAAAAGGAATGAAGGAAGGGAGAGAGAGGAGAGACAGAGAGGAAGAAAATGTGATTTATTTTGTCTTAATGTCCTATTAATGTATCTTTTCTCAACTTTCCCTCATATTCAATATTGAAGTGTAAGCATAATTAAGCATAAAGGAGTTTGAATTTTAGAAAATATCATGTAAGTAATTTAGACAAAAATATATAACCATGCAAGCACTGAATAATTCCCAATAGTGAAATAAAACACTAATATTAGAAAATGACTATGAATAGTCATTTCAAACAATTATTATTTTGATCAAAACTGAAAATCTAGAGCTAAATTGCACTTTGGATAATTTTACCCCCTAATACCCTGGAGTCAGCTATCTTCACAGTGGTGAATTCCCTTCAGTAGGGAAAGAGATATCAATTTTCAAATAAAATAAATCAATCCTAACTATTAATGAGACTGTATTCATACACTTAGACAAAAGACTGGCAACCTTGTAAGTGTCTCAAACTGTTTCCCAGTGACCATTGCAGCCCAAGAAACACCTTCCATTTGCTCACTATACAACAACTGCACTTCTGCCAGGATCCTTGGGTGTTTCTCTCAATTTGTGTATTTCTCTGTACAAATTATGCTCACAAATAATCAAAATAAAGCTTGAACTTTTCTTGAGACGGATTTCATTTTGTTAAGTCCATGTTCACAATGCCTCTGGAATGTATGCAGGTGTAGTGGAGGAAATTTAACTCCTTCGTAACAGCTATATCTTGGAAGACCTGTTTGGATGGGGTGGAGCTGGGGGAGCCACATCATTCAATGATCAGATTATATATTCTGTGAGAAAACTTATTTTACATCTTAGTTCTGGTAAGACTAATGCCAAATCATTCAATCTTCTGTAAAGAATTTTATCCGAAAGAGTTTTTGACTATTTACAGTTACTGGGTTCAGTTATGATAAAGTATTAATAGCATAGAATACACATTCAGTAATGTTTTCTGAATATGCACTATCGACCTCCCTAAAATACTGTTGTATGTGTTAGTCTGGGTAGACGATAGAAGAAAGTTCTTTGACACTCATGTGTGTAAGAAAGAGCTTTATATATAAAAGCAGTTAAATATTGAGAAAACATCCCAGCCCAGTCAAGATCAAGTTCATAAGTCCGACATTACCCCATATGTCCAATACTAATCAATAAAGTCGTCTTCAGACGGCACATGCAATGATGCCAAATGCAGGAAGATTACAGACCAGTAGGTTATAAGTCTTTTAGATCCAGTGGTATTGTAAACATCTCAGCTCTCCACGTGGCTTCTCCATCTCCCAGGGAACAGGTTATATCAGCAGAGCACCCCGTGTCTTGCCAGAAAAGCTCCTCTCCAGGAGTGAGCCCAAAGACAGAGTAAGTCTTTCACTTCCAAGGAGAAATAAAAGAGTTATCAAAATCCTCAAGAGAAGACTATGCTCACAGAGGCCTTGTTTGCTATATCCTGATTGACAAGCTAGACTCTTTAATCTACACTCTTTAATCATCAAATTTGGCACCAGATTCTGTAACTACCACATGGAGTAAAAGTTATATGACTCTTAAACAAATTTAGTGTCTCAAATAAGGATAGAATTCTGATTTTAATACAACTTCAAAAACTCCAGATTATCTAGTGCTGAAAAACTAGCAATTCTCAAAAATAATTTTATTCTTTTATTTGTATTAATATAGAGTTCTCTTTTATTAGGGAAAGTAACTAAATTTATTAAAATATAATATAGTCTTCATAGCCACAAATAATGCAAATGTTAAACTATTTTATAATATGGGGCTGATTCTGCTGCTTTTTTATTTCCACAGATCAGAAACCTTACTTTTATCGTAGCAGCTTTCAACTCCTAAATGTTAAATATAGTGATCAGTTAAATTCACCAGGTACACAGGAATACCGAACTTTGAGTGGAAAAATTGAATCAATGGTAAGTTTTGACTCTTCCATTATAAACATAGATATGCTAACCTGATACATTTCTGATTAGTAAATGCTTTGCATATTTTCCTCCTATTAGTGATAAAAGGTGTACTTCTCTATGCCTTTACTGTTAATTTACTGGTATACTGGTTCTTGCTTACATGTTCTTAAGTCATGAGTTCAAAAGATTCAGGTATACAAATACGTAGGCATTTTATTCAATTATGACTTTAGGGATTGCCTGTAATGTAAGTATTCTTGCTATCTTTGAGACTGTCTTTTTAAATTCTTTTCATTTAGCCTTCTTTCCTCTATTCTTATCAAACAAAATGCACAAGCTTAGCCATTGTTGGTAAATCAGTTCCAACCCATAGCAGCCCAAGGGGATACCAGAAAGGTTTCTTCGAGTTTGTTGAGGTGGTAAAACAAGTCACCCCATCTTTCTTCCTTTGCTGAATGAGTCAAACCACTCACCTCGAAGCTAGCACCCCAGTGCTTGACCCACTGTGCCACCAGAGCTAATATATTTGCCATGCTAATCATGATAGTCTGGACAACATTCTGTTTGGGCTCAGTGCTCGACACAGAACTTTAAATGGCCCTTCTGTATAAGGCAGAAACCTGTTCAGGACAAAAAGCTCAACATCTTTTTTACCAACAGAGAAGAAAAGGGAAGTGGTCAGCGGGCACCTTGTCAAAAGCAGAAAACTTGAGAGTCCTGGAATAGTAAGGCAGTTCGGTCAAGTTTTCCATCTCACAAGATTCACTGTATCTATAGCAAGTTTAGGTTCTCATTTGAGGACTGTCTCCACTGACTGCCAGGAAATCTCCCATGTGGACTTAGATGCTGTGGACTGTGTTGTTGGATGCTATGGAGTCAGTTTCAACTCACAGCAACCTGATGTACAATGGAAAAGAACACTGGTCAGTCCTGCAACATCTTCATATTCTAAGATTGAACCCACTATTGTAACCACTATGAGTACTTCTTTTTCATTGACCCTCCACTTTACCAAGCATATTATCCAGATCTAATAGGGTCTGGTCTCTCTTGCTAGTATTTCCAAAGTAGGTGAGATGTGATCTCACTGTCCTGATTTGTAAGACGCATAATGGCTATACACCTTCTGAGATGGATGTTTGTTCTTTTGGCATTCCACAGAACTTTCACTCTCCTTCACCTTATTATCAACATGACTTCTTGCTATTGCTGTTGATCATGCCTTCTATATTAGAAAGTCACTCTCCCCACTTTTCATATTGTTCTATGTGCAGCCCACAATTGAAGACATCATCATCTACATAAATTGTTTTAAATCCTTCTTTTTCTCTCTTCTCCCCATAGGCTTATTTACTAAATCATTTGTCTATCCTAGTATGGAGATTAATTCATTTAAAATATTTATTTTAGTTTCTAGGTCTGCATTCTCATATATACTACAGAAAAGAGCTATGTGCTTTTCCCTGTTATCTACAATGTTTGCCTCTGAGTCAATTCCACTCACGGTGCCCCTGGAGGACAGTCGATGGGACACACAGGGGTTCCTCTGCTTTTATCTTTGCGGGAGTCGTGTGCCAAGTCTTTCTCCAATGGAGCAACCGGTGGGTTGGAATTGACAATTTAACCATAACACCTCCAGGTTTCTTCTTAACAAAGAATAGGTATTTTGAAATAGAAAACTGTACAAAGATGGCATAAAATTATTATTTTGATTTGCATTTCTTTCGGTGTTGGAAAAGTCCCTGTCTTTCTCCCTTAGAAGTAAGCTCCACGATTACATAGATGAAGGCTGGCAGACAAGGTGTGTCACACACACAATGCACAAAGGTTGTTGAGTTAGTGCATGAATAAAGGAAGCCATTTAGAAAAAATAAAACGGCCTCTTTTCAAAGTACATATATCAAAACTATGAGTGCATTCAGACTAACTAGCTCTTTCCAAATAGTGATCGCTTCCCTTGGAATTCAAACCTGTGATTAAAACTTCTAAAACTCTCTATTAATATTAGAGATAGTAGCTTAGCTGGTGTATGAGACACCATAGTAAACTGATCTCCAAAGTGGAATTGTGGATCCCAAGATGGACAAACAATTTATTGGAGTGATGGGGGGTGGGGGGAATCCTCAAGTATCATTTTACATGAATGATCCTCTTTGGAGAAGAGGAAGGAAGGAGGGAAGGAGGGAAAGGAGGAAGAAAGGGAAGGGGAGTGGGGGGAGGGAGGGAAGATCTGAAAAGGAAAGGGAAAGAGAAGGACTTTTTCTTACTATTTAACAAATGGGTTGACACCGACATCCTTTTTAATTGTCATGTCAGGGAGTCCAGTGGGTGTGCATAGAGATCGCCTGAGGAAAAGGAAGGAGAGCAATAACGTAGTGGCACTGACTTGAGCTTCAACACACCTTCCTTTATTCTTAATACATTTCAAAATGGTGCAGTTGTCAAATAGATCTAAATATAATGTTATCTAGTTCTAAAAATAACATGCATCTCCCCATATCTGAAAATTGACTTAAAAAGAATCCTAAAATAAACAAAAACAAAGAACAAGCATAACAAAAGCAAAAATATGCCTGCTATTTGAAGATAGCACTAACATAGAAAGATCAATGGACAGTGAGATAATATTAGAATTTGGCATCCTTGACTCCCAATTAGAGCTATTGTACTTTGTAAAGCCATGCCAGTTGGTGGTATTCTTTTTAGAAGGTATTTAATATAATGGTAGCCTGACTTCATTCAGTCACTAGGGAGGGGAAGAGCTAAAACAATCTGAAATATTTTAGTGGAATAGCCTACTGTTTTCTTGGCTTTTGCCCCAATACCTTCACAGAGTCTTCACAAAATGACTTCTCATTGAGTAAAATAAGCGTTTCGCCAAAAGCATTTTGATCGTTATTATCTTTAAGTGACAGATGAAGGAATAGACGCAGCATTGAAATGTTGCATAGCTACCTAACTCAATTCCACTAATATTTGTGAAGGAAATGAACCGACTGAAACCCCAGGCATTAACCTGAAGTGTCATGTTGCAGGGGAGGAAGGAGAAAAGAGAAAAAGCTGTGACTACAGAAAGATTTTGTTCTGTTCTTCTCTTTCTACAGATTCGTAAAACATTCAAAGAATCAAATCTAAGAAATCAATTCATCAGAACTCATGTTGTCAAACTCAGGTGAGTAGAACTATATAAAACATTATATATTAGGGGCTGAGCCCCGGTGGCGTAGTGGTTGTGCACAAGACAATGGCTCCTCCAACTGGGTTGGAAGTTCAAATCCAGCAACAACTCTCCAGGAGCAAGGCTGGGCCTCCTACTCCCACCACCAGAGGGCAGTGATGCCCCCCCAAAAATATATATTAACATAGAGGTAATTTGGCCTATTTGACTTTTGCTACCCCAAACTCAAACCAAACTCACTGCCATCAAGTTCATTCTCACAACAAACCTATAGACAGGATTGAACTGCGTTTATGGGTCTCTTAGGTACTAACCCTTCACAGGAGTACAGAGCCTCATCATTCTTCCACAGAGCAGCTGGTGGTTTGGAACTGCTGACCTTGTAGCCCATGATGCCATCAGGGTTTCTGACTATTATTTAGAGAATGAAAATTAAATGAGTTCACACACTTTTTATAATCTTATGAAAATAGTGCCCTAAGTTTCATTCAAAAGAGTGCTACATATCATTTACTTATGGAGTAATTCATTGCTGTTAAGTTGTTCCAACTGATAAAGACCATAAAGGACAGAGCAGCATTGCCCCCAGAGGGCAATTCCAAAGTTATAAATACTTATGCAACCACGCTGGTACATATTTATCCCACAGAGCAGTTGTAAGTTCAATCGAAAGACCTTTCAGTTCGCAGTCAAGTGCTTAACCACTATTCCACCACATCTCATTTATGGTATGAAAAGCAATGCCATCAATTCAATTTTAACTCACAGTGACCATGCAGAGCAGAGCGGGATTGATCCTCAGCGTTTCCAAGACTGTAACTCTTGATAGGAGAAGACAATCCCATCTGTCACCCATGGAGTAGCTGTTGGTTTTGAACTGCTGACCCTAATAGTTTACACTCAACAGTTAACCCACAGCTTGGTCAGACCTACTCTATTTACAGTAGACATAGACTTTAATTTTCACTAGTTCATTGGGCGTGAAGTGAAATATCATGGTGTTACTTTGATAGTAATAAAGAACATTAGTTCTATATTAATAACCCAGGGTCAATTCTCATTAGCGGTGTAATCAGAGACAAGTTATTTAACCTCTCTGTTTCTTCCACTGTAAAATGAGGTATTAGAGCAATGCTTCTGTCATGTTGTTGTTCGGTGGCACTGAATCTTGCCGTGTTTTATTGAGAATGCCAAGGCATTCAACTTTGTGGCTCATAACAAACTGTTAACAACCTTGAAAAGAATGCATATTTCTGAACACTTCATGGTGCTTATGTGGAACTTATACATGGGTCAAGAGCCAATTGTAAGGCCAAAGCAAGAGAATAATGCATGGTATACCTTCAGGAAAGGTGTGCATTGGGGGTTGTACCTCTCACCATACTTCTGCAATCTGTGTACTGAGCAAACGAGTCTATGAAGAAAGTTGTGGCATCAGGATTGGAGGAAGGCTTTTTAACAATCTGAGCTATGAAGATGACACACCTTGCTTGCTGAAAGTAAGGAGGACTTGTAGCATTTGCTGATGAAGATCAAAGATTGCAGCTTTCGGTATGGACGACCACTCAACATTAAGACCAAAATCCTCCTCACAATTGGACCAGTAGGTGGCATCAAGAAAAATGAAATAAGGCTGTATGTTGTCCAGACTTTTAACTTGCTTAGATCCACAATCAATTGCATAAGCAATCAATGCTTGCGGAAATAGTAGTCAATGAATCAAAATATATGTTGCACTGGTAAATCTGCCGCACGAGATCTCTTTAGAGAATTGAGAAGCATAAATGTTACTATGAAGACTAAAGGGCTCCTGACCCAAGCTATCGCATTTCCAGTTTCATATGCATATGAAATTAGACATTGAGTAAGGGAAACCAAAGAAGAATTGATGTATTTTCATTTGGATTTGTGGTACATATTGAAAATACTGACTGGTAAAAGGAAAAACCAAGCGGTCTTTGAAGGAGTATAGCCAGAGTGCTCCTTTGAGGCAAATAGGGCCCATACTTTGAGCATGTCAGGAGAGATCAGTGCCTGTAGAAGACATCATACTTGGTAACTAGAGGGGAAGCACAAAGGAAGAAAGCAATGATTCCAAGAGGGTAGGGGAAGGGAAAGAGATGAGAGGGTGGAGGGAGGGGGAACAGGTAGCATTGAGAACAGAATATACCAAGATAGTAGGGGAAGGAATAGAGTAGGTGGTATAAGATATGTGTAAACAATAATAACAATACATAGTATATTAAGGTTATGTGGCAGGGGGAGAGAGGCTCTGATAGTAAAGGGCTCAAGAAGAAAAAACAATGTTTTGAAATTGTTGATGCCAGCATTTGTGCATGTCTTCTTGGTATAATGGATGCATGGATTGTTATAATATATGTAAGAGCACCCAATAAAATAATTTATCAAAAAAATTTAATTAAAAAAAAAGATGACGAAGGCCCTCAACAAGCTGAATTACTCTAGTGGCTGCAAAAATGGGCTCAGGTCTAGGAAGATGCAGGACTGGTCAGCGTTTTGTTCTGCTCTTCCTGGGGACTCTGTGGTTGGAGCTGACTTAATAGAACCTAACAATGCTCCAGTGAATCCCCTCTGACCCTTCTGTGGTTTATTTTCCTATTACTGTTTGGGGGAGCTCATTTTATGTTTTATTGCACATGAAATCCAGGAAAGTAACTGGATCAATCGTTTCATAGGGTTCGTTTAGTTTAGACTCTTCGGGTTGGCAGAGGGGGTGAAGGGAATGAGAAGGTAATGACACTGAGCGCAAGAAAGAAGGAAGTGCTCTAAAATTGATAGTGGTGATGATTGCACAACTCTTTTTAATATGATTAAACCAATGAATTATATGACCTGCGACTAAAACAATTTTAAGAAAAGACTTTGGGATAATAAATGGTAGATCATAATGAAAAATAAATGTCATTTTGATTAACTTATTTCCCTCAGTTTATAATACACATTCAATATTCTTTGACAACACCATAATTTGAACGTTCCATTTCTCCTATCTTCCTTATTCATTGTCCAACTTTCAAATGCATGTGAGACAATTGTAAGCACTGTGGTTTTACTCAGGATACCCCAGTCTTCCAAGTGACATTTAAGAAAATTCCGTGCAGATTTGCCTTAAGACAATTTCATCTAACAATGGCTTCTTTCATGAGCATTGGTATGGATCCATACCAATGGATCCATGTAAAATGAAATTCTTGATGACTTAAATCTTTCCTCCTTTTATCATGATAGTATAATCTGCTAGGCCAGTTATGAGGGTTGTAATACACACTGATGGCTGTACTCTTGAAGTCCTCTTTAGTATCAGCAAGAACGTTGTGTCAACTGCATATCTTGGGTTGTTCGATATCTTCCTCCAGTCCGGATGTTGAGTCCTTCTTCACATAGTGCAGGTTCTTATATTATTTGCTCAACAAACAGGATCATTAATTAAATTTATAAAGTCTCTACTTGCTTCCAACTTAGAACTTTATAGGGAACTTAGAACTTTAACTTTTAAATTTCTTCTATGATCTTCATTAGTACTGCTTTAGGTAGGCATTGTGATTGAATCTCCCAATCTCTCTTTCATGTGCTTCATCTCTTTATCTGGGCTTCATTGTTTGTGAATTCTTCATGTCCAGAGTTCTCTATTTCTGTTCTGTTGGGTAAGCCATCAAGTTTTAAATTTTCAATATTATGTATTTTTTCTTAAAACTCCCACAGTTTCTTTTGAAAATCTGCTTGATCTTTTTTAATAATGCCAAACACATTCTCATAGTTAGGAATCCTTTTATATCATTATCCAGCTTAAGTATGCATATCTGACTACCTATCAACATCATAATAAGCAATCTGTTGAGAATACCCTCATGCTAGGCCATAGTGCATTGTCTACCTCTGTAATCATGTGCTTTCTTTAATTTCATCTTATTGATGAATATCTCTCAATTTTGGATTAAAACCCATACCTCTGAAGTATTTTCTACCGAAAAAAATCAGTAATAGTCATATAACTGGGGTAGGGGGTATGATTCATTTCTTACTTCAAGGAAATTTTTTAAAAACTCACTGCATGGAGTCCATTTGTACTCAGAGTAACCCTACAGGAAAGGATATCATTTCCCCTGTGAGGTCCTTAGACTGTCACTTCTTAAGAGAGTAGTAATCCCATCTTTCTCCCTTAAGGGATATAGGATCATAAAAATGTCAAACATAATATCAATACAAGTACAAATAATCCAGGAAGTTTCATGATCATGAATTATAAGGACAAATTTATTATCCAAAACTGAGACCTCTGAAACAAATAATTTTTATTGTGGGTTTTCTTTGTAATCCATACTGATAATTCTTTGACACTTTCTGACTATATCCTGAAGACTGAAGCCACCTATATCAATCCCTAGTTTGCACTTGCCCCAGACCTGATCCCTGATCTCTATGTGACTGATAAAACTAGGGTCTATTGAATATTCTAAAGTTTACTGCCTTAATATTTGGGTTGTTTTTTGTTTCATTTTGTGTTTTTGCTTTTAACCTTGTGAATTTCCTTTCTGTGTGAACTCAATTTTGCATTTCAAGAGTTATTTATTCCTATTTATCGTGCATTTCTGGCTGCTTTATATGAAATTATTTATACTGTTTTATCTAGCATCTCTGATAGCATTATGCACTTTTATATCCTTTTTAAGTTCTTTACACTCCCTCTTGCTGGAAATGGAAACTGTCACTACTTGCTCTCAATCCAGGTATCAAGATCCCAGGCAATGATAACTGCTTGTATTGGTCACAACTAGTATCTGAAACTTAGAATAGTGCCTACTATTATGAGGTGCGTATCTAATATTTACTAAATAAATATTAAATAAATATCTAGAGTGAATAGTAGATAAAATTTTAACTAAGATAACAGGAAAAATCTACAGGAGGGGGAGGGGGAAAACCCTTACAAATAGAAATAAAAGCATCACAAAAAGACATGCCTAAGGCTGAACCTTGGTGGCATTGTGGTTGAGTGCGGGACTGCGGCTCATGGGCTTGGCAGTTCAAATCCAGCAGCAGTTCTCCAGGAGCAAGGCTGAGTAGCTGCCAGAGGGCAGTAATGCAAAAAAAAAAAAGACGTGTCTGATATAAAATATAGTCTAAATACAGTTCATAAAGAACAGTTAGTTTCAGAGGGAAGTAGCTTACACACTGACTGACATGGAAAGAAGAAGAAATTTTCAATAATTGTAGACCTTTATAAAAAAAAGGAGCTTGCAGGTGATTATTTGAAATGAGAAATAAAATATTCTCAAATGACTACAAACTTTAAAATTGGTTTTTAAAGGCCAATGAATACCAGAAAGCTAGCTATCTCTCACATAAATATTGTTTGCTTAAAGATAAAATTTTTTCTTAGTTCTGAAATCTAGTAGCTAATAATTAACTGGTGCTTACCACACCCTAGCACTCTTGCCAAAATTATGCATATAATTTATGTGGTCTTCATAATAATTCATTTTACAGCTGAGGAAACTTAGATACAGAAAGACTAAAAATTTTAGTTCATATACCTAAAGTCACACAGTAAATGGAAAAGCTGGTATCCAAACACTGGAATACTTATTTCAAACTATGCTATATTGTATCATGGGTACAGTGGACTGTGCTTTTTAGTTACATCTATGTGATGCTATTGTGATTCAATATTGAACATACAAACCCTGTTATTTGAATATGTTGAAAATGAAATTCCTCAAATTATTTTTTAAAAGGCTTGGTCACGAGAAGTATATAAATATAACAACAGAAAGTGATCATGGCTATCTTTTTTAATCTTTGTGGTTCACAGGCAAGATGATAATGGCATGGTGGTAGCAGATGTTGTCATGAAGTTTCAATTCACTAGATATAATAATGGGGATTCCATGAAAAGCAAAATTGAGTCTGTTTTACATGAAAAGCTGAATAACTCTGGAACCTTGGAAATAAATCCTTCACCAGAGATCACTTGTAAGTACTCTTTTGTATGTCACTTTACTTCAATATCTCCTTCAATTTTACCAACTCTAATCCTTCCATGGAATTAAACTTTGTGAAAGCATGGTATTAATTATTTTTCCTTAGAAGGTTATGAAAATAATGTGTTAATAATCTAGATGCTCTATATAATTCTAATATAAAACAATGGAAAGAAATTAATAGTTAAATGATCATTTAGCTTCTATAAATTAGAAGGCACCGAAAGATATCAAGCAGGGAAGGACATATATTTTATGAAACTTAGTCTGTCAATTTAGGAGTGAGTAAATTCAAACAGAGGAGGGAGAGAATATCATGTGATCATTGTTAGGCTCCTTCCAGACAATTCCAACTCACAGAGTTCCCATGGACAATGACCCAAGGACCCGTTTCCCCATCCTGTGTCCACCTCGCCATCCTTGCTCTGCTTGAGGGCACTGTTGCAGGTACTCAGTCAATGTATCTCCCTGGGAGTCTTTCTCCTTTTCATTGACACTCTGCTAAAGTAGAGAGCCCTGTCCAAGAACTGATGTTTCCTGAGAACATACCCCAAACTATGTGCGACCCAGTTTCATCATCATCACCTCTGAGGAGCCTTGTGATAGAACTTCTTCCAAGAGAGGTTTAGCAGTCTGTGCTCTAATTAATATTCTTTATCAACATCACAATCCAAAGGCATCGGTTCTCTTTTGGTGTTATTTATTGTCCAGCTTCCTCATATAATGAAGCCAACCGTCATCAAGTCAATTCTGACTCATGGTTACCCTGTAGGACGAGGTAGCACTGTCCCTTTTGAGCTTCGAGATTGCAATTCCTCAGGGGAGAATAAAGTCTCATCTTTCTCCCACAGTGCACGCTGGTTACCAAGGGCCGACTTTGAGCTTAGCAACTCAAAGCATAAACCATTAGGGGACCCCATGTATTCGAGGTGACTAAAAACAGCAGGGCTTAGGCCAGGTGCGTCTTACTTGCCACAATAGCATTGAACTTTTTAAAATTTGATTATTTAAGACAATTTTTTCCTTTAGATCTTATAATATTCAATACATCACTTCTATCAAACACACCCGTACACATGCTGCCATACTCATTTCCAAATATTTTCCACTTGAGTCCTTGATATAACTCCTCTTTCCCCCTTTCCTCTAGTTCTTTTTTTAGTTCCAGGTCCCCATATCTCCCCTCTTCCTCCTCCCCAATGAACCCCTTATAATTTACAAATTTTTATTACCTTTTTATATCATACACTGTCCAATGTGTCCCTTCACCCATCCCCCTGTTGTCCACACCCAAGACAGGAGGTCACACGTATATCCCTGAAATCAGTTCCCCCTTTCTACTCCATCATCCCTCCACCTCCCAGTATCACCACTCACCCCACTAGCCCCAAGGGATCATCTATCTTGAATTCTTCATGTTTCTGACTCGAGTGTACATTCCCTGGTCTAGCTGGATCTGTCTGGTACAATTTGGGATCATGATAGTGGGTGGAGGAAGCATCTGAGAACCAAAGGAAAGTTGCACATTTCATTGCTACTACACTATAACTTGACTGGCTCACATCCTCGCTGCAACCCCTCTGTACGAGGATGTTACTCCACTTATTGATGGGCTTTGGAACCCCAATCTGCACTCCTCCTCATTTATAATGATATAATTTTTTGTTCTTTGATGCACCTATGTACATCCCTATATTTACACCTCTATAAATGCCCCTTATTGCCCAGTTCTTTCCTCTATTTCCTTATACCTCCTGACATTTTACTTTTTGACACATTAAAAAATTGCAAATTTGTCTGACTCAATAAGTCATTTGACTTCTTGTCTATGACTTCCTGTAAAACTAAATCCGTCATAGTTTCATTATTCCCCATTTATCATTATGATACTTATTGGTCCAGTTATGAGGATTTTGGTTTTTATGTTGAAGTATAATTCATATTCAGGAGTGCAGTCTTTGATCTTCACTAGTAAATCCATCAGCAACCAGGAGTGTGCTGTTTGCAAATCACAGGTTGTCAATCTGTCTTCCTCCCATCTTGATGTAGCTGTTGCTCATGTAGCCCAAATTCATAGATGATTGCCTCATCATACAAATTGAATATGTAAAGTGAAAGGCTACAACACAAAAGCAGGATTTTCCTAATTTTCAACCTTTCAATGTTTTTTTGCTCTGTGTGCAAGGGTAGGGTCACTGTATTTTGTTCAATTATAGCTTCAGCATTGATAACTGTACTAGCATATATAAAATATTTAACAGGCCATTTCTCAAGACCTTGCTTATGTTTTTGTCTCCTCAACTAAATTGTTTGAATTGAATATATATAATTTTTGACCATTTGATATTTAAACCAAGAGTAGTTAAAGTTTATTTAGTGTGCATAACAATAAATTGGGAAGAATATTTCAGGGTTCCGTCCTTAGTGATTCTTCCCTCATATATGAAATGGATCCTTTCTGACTCCAGTTATCTGAGTACAATGTTTTGAGAAATCATTATGAATTAATGTACATTGTATTTAACTGTACATTATAGTGTACATTGTATTGAATTCATTCTCATTCTTCTTTTTAATGCTAGCAATCCCTGGTAATGCTGCAACAGATATCTTTACCAAAGGTAAGCTTTCAAACTATTTTGCTAGTATGATTTGCTAAGAAGAAAGTAAAGGATGCAAGCCCACTGCATTCTTTGCCAAAGCAGTGTATTCCTTTTTAATTTATAGCAGTTACACTTTTTATTTTTATTCAACAAATTCCACAAGTAAAAGTCAGTGACGATATTCAAGCTGTGCAACCATTCTCACCATCCTCTTCTGAGCCGTTCTACTTTCTGTAAGATGCATTCAGTGCTACTCAGATTGCTGCCTCATCTTTCAAGTAACCACTATCACTTAGATCCTATATAGAGATTTCTTTTAAAGGCATAATGCTCAAAGCACACATGTTTTCCAGTTAAGCTAAATCCATGCATTGATACTTGATTCTTCCAAAGGTGTCATTCTTAAGAATTCATTCCTTCCATTTTCATTCCAGTTTCACTTCATTGTGGTAAGAAAAGATATTTCATATGATTTCAATTTTTAATTCCTTAAAATTTATTTTGGAGGTTCACATGGTTGGGGGGGGATAACATATCATGTAGACTTAAGAAAATGTGTATTTTATAGTTATTCAGTGAACTATTCCACATCTGTGTAAGATCTAATGGGTGTAGACTGCTTTTTAAATTATCTCTTTCTTTTTTAACCGTATTTCTGGTTATTCTATCCATTATCTAACTTGAGGGATGGCATATATTTCCCTCTTAGTTACCTCAATGTTTGCTTCATACATTTTTGGACTCTGTCTTGTTAAGTATCCATACATTCACAATTATTATAGCTTCTTGATGTGTTGAACCTTGTATTAATATCTAAGGGTAAGTCGAGAAGTGTTACTAGGACTCCCATGCATACCTACACGGTCCTCCTCTATATTGGAACATTACTTTAAAAAAATACCTTGGTGGTTAAGTCATAGAAGCAGTCCAGACTAGAACCAGCAGTAGAAATAGTTGTGGCTTTACTCCTAGTTATTTACTAATAGCCTAAATGAAAAACCAAACTCATTGCCACCCGTTGAAGCTAGATCACAGTGACTCCCTGGAACAAGCTAGAATTACCCCCTGGGAGTTTCTGAGACAGTAACTCTTTAAAAGAGTGGAAATCCCACCTTTCTCTTGAGGAGTGACTGGTAGTTTTGAACTGCTGACCTTGCAGATTGCAGCCCAAGGGGAGAGAGCAACAATTGAATGCTCAACCCACCAGACCAACTCTGAACACTGCTGTTTTCACGGGCTTTCTTAAGACTTCCTACACATCCTTGGATGAAGCACCCAACGCAACTTCTTTTCAAGAGGATGGTTGGCAAGGGAAAACAATTCTATAACCTTCATGGCAAGTTTAATACCAGTAAAAAAAAAAGTCCCTAATATAGGAGCAGTGTGTCTCCAATTTCATTGTAAGTACAACCCACAAAAAAATCGCCTTAAAACGCATCTTTTGGTTCAGTCCCTGATGTGGATCCCGAGAGCATTTCCACCACGCTGCACATCAGTGTTCATGTTACAGCCACAGATGGCGCAATAAGACTGAGATAAGGAAGAAAGACCTCAGGAATCTGGAACATGAATTAAGTCACCTAAAACTGACCTATCATAACCTCCACTCATTAAGAATTCCAGAAAACTCTGTAGCTGCTCCATATTTTGAATTTCAAATGCCAAATAATAATCAAGAAATGTTTTAAAAATTCATCCACTGGCAATAGTAACCACAAGTGTATTCTAAAAATACATGCCTTTGGAAAGCCTAGTATGTTCTAGTGTGCAACATATTCCTGCATGTTTGTGAGTTGTGGATGAAGTCATATGTATGGGGAGAAGGATTGAAAACGAAAAAAGGCATAACAAAAACATTAATAACGTGGAAATTCATGGGGTATTTCTCAGATGGAAGTGAGTCATGATCTCCCTAGAACATTAATGCACTTTTTTCATTAGAATGTGGGGCCCGTCCAGACCTAATCACATTGTCTGATGAAAGGATCTTAGGAGGTACTAAAGCCGAGGAAGGAGACTGGCCGTGGCAAGTCAGTCTGCAGCTGAACAATGCTCACCACTGCGGAGGTGTCCTGATCAGTAACACGTGGATCCTGACAGCAGCTCACTGCTTCAGACGGTGAGCCACCTGCCGTTTTGTGAACAACTAGTGCAAGCACGTTTATGAGGGGGTTACCTGCTGTCCCCCGTGTTCACCATGACTGGATTGAGTTAGAAACAATTCGATTCAATTCCAAACATGAATAACTCTTTTATTCCTATCCATGATAGCAAAATTGTAATTTTTTTCTTCAGTTTGGCAACCATTTACTGTTATTTTTGTTTCAGGTCATATAGCAGAATGTTTCAATACTAGCTATGGAAACTTACTGAACTTCTCTAAACTTCCACCACCCTCGCTCTCAAATTAGGGACAGTATAATTGATGTTTTAATAGTATTTATATGCCTAAATTGATGCAAATACATGCTAAATGTTAACAAATGAATTATTTTGAGAGATTTGCTCATTGTTTCCTGTAAGTTGATCAGCAAGTTAATAACTGGCATCACTGATTTCAGCCATCAATTCATTCTTCAAAAAAAATCACTGAGCAGGCTGAGCCCTGGTGGCGTAGTGGTTGAGTGCGGGACTGAGACCCACGGGTTTGTTGGTTCAAATCCAGCAGCAGCTCTCTGGGAGCAAGGCTGCGCAGCTCCCATGACCACCAGGGGGCAGTGATGGCAAAAAAATTACTGAGCATCTACTATGAGTGTAGTGTTATGCATTATAGCTGCTATTATAAAGAAGACACTATCTCTGGCTTCAGGGAACTTACATTATATTGTGAAAGGCATACATGTACAAAAACAAAAGTCAGTTGTAATGAATATTCTTTCTGACTTGGGCTGTGAATCCCAAGGTTAGCAATTCAAAACCGTCAGCCACTCCTTCAAAGAAAAACAGGGCTCTCTACTCCTTTAAGCAGTTAGAATCCTGGAAACGCACAGGGGCAGTTCTACCCTGGCCTATAGGATCACTGTGAGTCGACATCAACTCTGGAAGTGAGGGAGGGAGTATCACAAACAAAATGAATTTAAACCACTTACAGAGATTTCTCAATCGAGGTGACTAAAGGCTACTGCTAATTCTAGGATAAAAAGTTGTCAGAGATGAGTAGGTTGCATAATCTTATTCCATTGGTATAAAGCAAAAGTCATACTGCTCAGAAAAGAACTTCTTACACTTCAGCAGGCTTTCTTATTATTCTTTTTTTGTTGTTTTTTTTTAGGGGGGGTTGTTTGTTTGTTTGTTTTGTGGCATCACTGCCCTGGTGGAAGTAGGAAGCCCAGCCTTGCTCCTGGAGAGCACTTTCTTATTATTCTTGGGACAGTCTACTCTAGAAGTTTTTTTTTCTAATAGATCTAAACTCAAAAAGATCACTCAGCAAAATGAAGATCAGCTGAACTTACTGTATCGCTCATCAAATCTATTCATTTAGACACTTTGAATGACTCACCACTGCCTTAGTTTCGATGTCCTTTCCCCACATCTAAAGCCCTTCACAAAGAGACCTCTCTACACTTGTTTTTCAAAGCATGAGCTTTGAGCTTCAGTCAAAAAAAATTCTTCTCTAGATTCTGCTTATACTTTCCTGCCTATGAACATTTGCACAACTTGGTTCCTCTCCCTGGAATATTAAGATCCCTTCCAAATCTCCATTTCTTCCTACTGGAATTCTATCAAACATTCATTATTGTGTTAGTCTGGATGGACTAAGAAACAGATCCAGAGACACTCATGTATGGAAGACAGAGCTTTATATCAAAGAGCAATTGTGTATTAAGAAAACATCCCAATCCAGTTGAGACCAAGTCCACTAATCTAAGACTGGACCATAAATCCAATACTGGTCCATAAACTCTTCTTCAGACTAGTGCAGCCACTCACAATGATGTTAATGCAGGAAGATCACAGGCCAGTGGGTGAAAAGCCTTGTGGATCCAGTGGTGGGAGAAGTACCTCAGCATAGCTCCACATGGTTTGCAAACAGGAAGAGAGAGAGAGAGAGAGAGAGAGAGAGAGACCTGCCTCTTTTAATGGTAGAATTGAGAGAAAGGAGTTTTATAGAATCCTCATCAGAAAAACCATATCTCCAAGGAGACATGATCAGGCTGTGGCCTGATTGACAGGATAAAATACACCCCTTCACTCTTTCCCCCCACCCAATGATTTTATTGGAGACTCTTACAGTTCTTATAACATTCCATACATCATTTGTATCAAGCATATTTGTACACATGTTGCCATCATCAGATCCAAAATATTTTCTACTTGACCCTTGGTATAAGCTTCTCTTTCTCCTGTTTTAAATTTTTTAATTTTTTATTGTTTTTACCCCTACACTCTTTTATCAAGTTGACATGAAATTGGGTAACTACCCCAATTATCTTTCACAAACTTTTTGCAGATTTAAGGACAGCATAATTTCTAGAAATGAAAAAATTTTAGGAGATTCTAACTAGTCTGAATTTTTAAGAATATAATTCAGCATTGCTAAGCATAACCCATAAATCTGAAATTTATTCTAAACGATATTGCCAAAGTTAGTCCGTGTCGGATGTATTGCATTCTCACAGGTTATACAAGAAATATAATTTACAAGTCATTTCAATTTTCATTGTCATAAAAAAGACCAGTGAATAGGAATGTCTCTGTTGTCTGTTGTTTTTGGGTGCCATCTAAGCCTTGACTCTTAAATACCCTGTGTATAACAAAAGGAAACCTTGTCTAGTCTTGCACCATCACCAAATTGTCGCTCTATCTTAGCCCATGGTTGCAGCCACTGTGTGAATGCCTCTTCAGGATCTTCCTCCTTTGGGGTGTCCTTCATCCAAGACAAATTTGCCTGTCCTCCTGGCAGTCCAGGATGCTTTCACTATTCACCCACAACCAACAATTTATGCGAGGGCATAAATTCTTCTCTAGGCATCCTTATTTAATGCCCAAACTCCCAAACTTAACCTTCCCATGCATAAGAGGCGATTGAACATACTATGACTTGGGACAGGCATACCTTAGAGCTCAAAGCACCATCCGGGTTCTTCACTAATGTAAAGAGCTCTTGCACACAAAAAAGGTCAGTCAGTAGAAACAGCACTCATTTCTCTCAATCACTCCAAACTCTGGGAGCCAGAAATGCCAACATATGGACTTTGCAGGCATATAACATGACAAAGGGTACCTAGAAATAGCACTCTTCTGATCCCTATTCTGACCTAAACACAAAAATATAGACTATGCCTATAATAAAAGCCACAATGGCCAACATCTCCAACACTTACAAAATGAATTACTACAAAGATTGATTCTCAAGAGCAGACAAACTACAATCCTTTTTTGTCTCTCAACTCACTATCTGGACTCCAAAATTCTACCCAGCTGCTGTGTTTTCACAATTTTTTTATTCTACTTTTGGAGCAATATTTTGCTAATCAATTCTCCTTTATTTTCTCTTCTTTTACTTATTTTTCCCATCATCCCTGAGCCCCATTTCAAACTGTCCTGCAATACATGAACCTACAACACCTATACAAATGTATGATTTTATGTATATATACTTAATTTCTGGAAGTCTCCTTGTCCTCCATGCCTCATTGTGCCTACCACACATCCACCATAGTTCCTTAATCTTACTTCCACTTCCACTTCCACAAAGAGCACACAAATAGAGATCTTCACACTAGGATCTCTTATAAGCCTGCCTGGACTTCTTTGAGCTATGTACCCAGAAGGATATCAGCAGATGGCCAATAGGAAAAAATGCTTTTCTAAAAGACTAGAGAGGTTACATCTTCACCAATAATGCAAAGGAAATACAATTTCCTCTCCTCCTCACCAGATTCTGACTTCAGTCACCTGTCTAATTTTTGTCATCCTCTTGAGTATAAATTAAGATTAAATATAAATCGTTGGGTTTTTATATCCCTCCATTTATCTATTTACTATTTGGACTTATCCTTCTATGAACTACCTATGAATATCCTTTTTTTTAATTTTATACTGATCTTCCTGACCTTTTCATTTTTTTACAATAGCTTTTTGTGAAGTCTACTAGAATATTAGCTATCATGCAGTGCAAATATCTTTCAACTTCTTAGGAGCATGCTGACATTGTGAGGGAAGTGTTATCAGACAGAGAACATTGCAAATGTGATTATGATTAACATAGGTTAGATGTGATGCTTTATTTTACATCCTTTTGCGCCAATTTAAAGTCATTTCAGTTTATTTAAATGTGAAGAGGAAGAACACACAGAGTAAGCCTCTGGTGAATCTCTTCTGACCATAGACCAGGGATAAGAATAGACTTGCTGTCTTGCAGGGTGCATTGAAAGTTGTCCCAGTTTTTAATATTTTCTACTGAGATCTTTATTCTATTTTGTTGTGTTAGCTTTTTGTTTGATTTGAAGGGCTTTGGGGTATGTTTATACAGGAGAGATAAATCTGTTGAGATAGTAACTAGATTAATAGTTTCTTGGGGATAAGGCAGGTGAGGTTGTGGGAAAATGGGAAGCTAATAACAATGAATACAAGAAAGAAGAAAATATCCCAAAATTGATGGTGGTGGTGATTATACAACTCTTTTTTATATGATCGAACTATTGAATTAGTATGATGTGTGCTTATCTGCCAATAAAACTGTTTTTGAAATAATTTTATCATGTAAATAAGTCTAATATTTTTCTCTGCATATTTGGACAATCATTCATTTTTCCACAAAAGAATTAAACATGTTTACTAGGGTGCAATGCATAAATTTCATTCAAATAATTCCTCCTCTGGGGGGAGAAGGGTGGGAAAAACGTGATTATCCAGACCTTTGATGTGTTCACTCATTCTCTATTCCAACAGCTATTTTCTTTCTTTTTTTTTTATTAGGAACTCAAATCCTTATTCATGGACTGCCACCTTTGGTATTTCTACAAAATTTCCTAAATTAAGAGTAAGAGTGAGAACTATTACAATCCATAACAACTATAGAGCAGAATTTCATGAAAATGATATTGCACTCATTCAACTTATCTCAGGAGTTCCCTTCACCAAAAATATCCATAGGGTGTGTCTGCCAGCACGTACTCAGAACACTTCACCTGGTTCTACTGCATATGTAACGGGATGGGGATCTCGAAAATACGGTGGTAAGTATCTCAGAAAACAAAACAAAGCAGAAACAAACATGGTCTTATTTTGAATCAAAGAGATTTTTTAATTGGGAAATATCTGGAAGTTAAATCTGGGTCTCTGGCAAAACTCTCCTATATTCTGGTCAGCCTAAATTCTGGTTATCCCTGAGTTCCTCAGCAAAGAACAGAAAAAAATGGGAATGCTGCTAAAAACTGAAGATTTCTCAAAATACTGTCCAAGTGTGTGTAAGCCGGGGAAATGATTCAAATGCTCGCTGCGCCCTAGTCGTGTAGTAATTACACAGCAGGCTGCAATCCACATGTGTGGCAGTTTAAAGCCACCAACAGCTCTGCAGGAGAAAGACTGTCTGGGAAATGCAGGGCTTGGCTATGAGGCAGCATTGACTCTATGGTAGTGAATTTGGGATTTGGGGGGTTTTAATGACCACAGTTACACATGTAGAAACTCTCTGGCGCTCAAATGACTCTCTTTAATTCAACCAGAATTTGGATATGTATCTTTTAAGGAGATTCATCGCATTAAAGTATTTTGGAAACCAGCAAATCTTGCCTCTAGGATCATATGACACATTGACACCATACTTAAAGCAATGAACTCAAATGTTAGCAATGATCATGAAAACAATCCAAGACTGATCACAGTTCTGCTTTGTTATATATAAAGCTACTTTTATATTGACTTCTTGAAAAAGATTTTTTTTGATGGTAGGTAGATGTGGGGGTGAAGCGGGGATCACTGCTAACCCAAAGGTTGTCTGTGAAGCCAGTCATGCCACAGAAGAAAGCTGAAGTTCTCTCTTCCCGTAAGGATGGTAGCCTTGGAAACCCAGTATAGACTCTTTATGAGTCAGATTGACTTGAGGACCAGGGGTTTCGATTTTTATTTCTGTTTTTGTTTTGTGGGAAGGCAATCACTGATGGCACATTGGGCTGCTAAGCTAAAGTGACCAGATTTTAAGCGGGACACCAGTAAGCCCAACAGAGAAAAATGAGACTTTCTATTGCTTTGAAACCCACAGAGGTTTATAGATATCGCATCCTTTAGGGTACCTATAAGTCAGAATGGACTCTGTGAGAGTGCATTTGTTTGTTTGCTTATTTGGGTATATAACTAAGTCAATTTTGAAAATATCAACTTAAGCAGATGAGTCTTGCAGCCTGAAACCGCTGTTTTGTTCCTAGATTGAAGTAACATGTAATATGTAGTGCTCCAATTCGATTTGTGGGTAATTGAAATACCACTCATCAATTTTCATATGGCAAATTTATTTAATGTGCCTCAAAACTACAGCAAAAGGAGAAAATTTTTTCTGAGTAAAGAGATGATCATTTGTATGATGGGAACCTTTGCTGGGAAGAAACTCCTCAGAACATACTTAATAGTGTCTCTTGCAGAGCCAGGGATAATGTTTGAAATGCATTTGTTTTTTCTCATATTTATGTAGAGTCTTTGATTTATGTATGCTGAACTCCATTTACTTACTGATTTTATGCTTAACAGGCAGCACAGTTGCAGATCTAGAGCAAGCGGAGGTTAAAATAATAAAGAATTCTGTATGTAATGCACCAACCAGTTATAATGGAGCTGTTTTGCCAGGGATGCTATGTGCTGGAGTTCCTCAGGGTGGAGTAGACTCATGCCAGGTCAGTTCCAGACAGCCTATCAATGTCATCATCCAAGACATTTGTAAGCATGTATTCTTATGTGATCTTATACTAACGATAAAGTTAAGAAGGGTTAAAATATGGAGTCTTCTACAATTTATGATCTAGTTTTGAGGGATAAGATGCTAGAAAAGATGGTTCCTTCATGAAAACAAAAGTTTCATAAAAAAATTTCCAAAGAGCTTTGGTGCCCCAGTAGCTTAAGGATTGCTAACCCCAAGGGTGGCAGTTCAAAACCACCAACCACTCCTCAGAAAGAAAGTTATTCTTCTACTCCCTTACAGAATTACATCTCAGAAACCCATGGGGCCAGTTCTGGTCTGTCCTCAAGGGTCACCTATCCATTAGAATCGACTTCACAGCAGGGAGTTCAGAGTTTGTTTGAGGCCTGAAGTATGTCCAGTCATACAAATTCAAAATGGAGAGATCCCTCAGGCTACATTTCTTAGCTTCTGCGATCAGTTGTCTCGGAGATAACAAAACTTCCTACTGTTTTGGATACCACGTGGATTAAATGTCAAATGAAGTTTAAATATGCCAAATAAATCTGCATAAGCAACAAAGTAATAGCAGCTATTTTGCTGCTATTGTTGTTAACTGGTAGTCAGTACTTCCATCTCAAATGCTTAACAACTATGTTGGTCTAAATTAAAAGGTAATTTCAAAGTCAAAAAAAATAAAATTTAAAATATAAATATAAATATGCTGAATGCAAGCACTGAGAAGATAATGAAATAATATTCAAAGACTAATTATTCAAGTCCTAGCAGCTCCCACACTTGTGAACAAGTGCAACTGGAAAAAAATTACTGTAAGTAACCATTTAATTCAAGTGATTTTAGTAATTCTAGTGATTATGGGGGTAAGGTGATATTCTTATAATTTTTCAAGTAATTTATATTACAGCAAACAACAGACATGAAAATTTCCCTCTAATGAGAATAAAATTTAAGTCTTAAACTTGTTATCTAATTATCTGAACTGGATTTACATAGTTAGGTTTTCCAATAGGTATTGTTCATATGTCTGAAAAACTAACCCCAAATCAAAGAAAAAACAAATTCTTGCCGATCCCTTGATTCTGTGGAATCCTGATCCCCACCAGCACAATCCTATGGGAATTCTAAAGTGGTCATCTGGAGGGAAGCCCACTGCCCAATCTTTCTCAGCCACTGAGCTTTCCATTCATAGCCAAAGGAGCACAAGAGCAATTCTTAAATGGGTTGTGTAAACATCCGACCCTTAAGCACTTTCTCTAAAATGAAGCATTGTTATTGCTTGCAAGTTTTGTGTGGGTGGAGGACAATTGTTTCTCAAGTTTCAAAATACTGTTATCCACTCTGTCCTTTATTTCCTTTCAGCATAGCTAGGGATCCCCGTCTCTGGGGATGGTCTTACTCCCCTCCTGCTCCTCATGTGCTGCTAGTGCTCTGACAGGAAAAAGGCAAGCTTCACAGCAGTTTCAAAAGAACTCACCTATCCCACAATCAGCACATAGTGACAATTCTACATCTCTTAAGAGCACTCTTAGAACTGATGCAAAATTTTAAAAGGTATTTATTTGTAATTTACATACTATGATTCCTCTTATTGCTCTTCCTTCAAACCCAGCTCAGTCATAATTCATCGGAAAGCTTTGCCTAGACTCCAGGCCTCATCAGTTTTCCTCCAAAATGCTGTAACGCAGAGTCTGTGATTTTTAAAAAGCCTTTGATTTTTACATTTCACATTTATCTTCCTACTTTTTAAAAAGATATTTACACAGAGAAATATTTTGCTATAAAGGAGAAATGCTGCAAAAGTGCAGTGCTAGGAAGGGCCTGAGAACTGGTTAGCTGGATCCCATCTGAACCACCTAAAGAAGACCAGTTCCTCCATCCAGTGCTTACTGTGCAAATTGGTGGTTCACATACGTCTGCGTCTCCTCACCTAGACTAGCAATTAGGCAGGTATGAGAAAAACTAACTACTCAGAGCAGCCAAAGGAATGCCAAACTCTTCCTGAGGCATACTTAGTAAAAGAGATGGCTTTTATTAGTCTTGACTCTCTGCCAGTTATATTCAAAGTGCTTTATATGTTAATTCACTTACACTCATAAAAACATTACTTAAAGATGAGGAAACTGAAGCACAAAGAGCTATTACACCACTTACCCAACGTCTAGTAACGAAAGAATCTAAGATTCAAGCTGTCTAACTTCAGAATTCAAAGATAACCTGTCTTGGGGCTTATAAGATTTGCCTCCCTCACTGGCATATTATTTGCACAAATATTTTTGGTTGGTTGGTTTATTACTATAATTGGCTGTTAAGTATTTCAGAAGGAGCATTTTACTTAATGCCATATGAATCCATTTTTAATTATTCACCCAAAACCTTATAATTATAATATCATTTTCAATGATACACTATGCATTTGGCACTATGCAACGTTTATGACTACGAAGGTAAGTGATGCTTCTAGAAATGTATTCATTCAACAAATATTTATTTGGCATATCCTGTAAACTAGAAATGTAAGATACAGCAGTGTACAGAATAGTTATGCCCCCTTCCTCAAAGGAGTTTACACTCTAATAAGGAACACCATGCTTGACAAGAATCATAGATCCACAGAGTCACAGAAATTTACATCTGCTGTAACAAAAAAAGCTAATTTATTAGGGATAAGTTAAGATAGGCAGAGAAATGTGCTTTTATAAAATCATAAAAGTGATAGACACAAGGTATGGAAATACAGGGCATCAAACACCAGCCTATCCCAAAGCTGGAAGGGGGAGCTCAGAGACACTTCCTGAAGAACCAAAACCTTGGGATAAGGAGGGGTCAACAGTGATATGTTTAGGAAATGCACTTCCCATGTTAATCTGAGACTAACTGAAGGAACAAATCTCTACTTGCATAAATTTCACTAAATTATGCCTGAAACTGGTATCAGATTTAAATAGAAAATGTCAAGCTGACATTTGTTGCTATAACGGATGTGACATTTTTCTTTGCTACATTAGAAATAAATGCTTTAATGTGTTAACATTGTCTTCACACTGGAAAAAAAAAATCTATGGTTCTGTTTTCAGGGTGATTCTGGAGGCCCCCTAGTGCAAGAAGACTCACGACGACTTTGGTTCCTGGTGGGAATAGTCAGCTGGGGCTTCCAATGTGGTCTGCCAGACAAGCCAGGAGTGTACACGCGAGTGACCACCTACCGAGACTGGATCGCCCAGCAGACGGGGATCTAGCACAGTCCACATCTCTGTGCCCCGTTTGCAGTGCCAACGCTTTACTTTCTAGCCGAAACAAAGATTGAAGTGTCATCTTTCAACAACCAGTTACAAAATTGTGTGTGTGGGGAGGGGGTTGTTTTATTTTAATCATTTTTTTGGGGGGGTGGCATCACTGCTCTCTGGTGGTGGGAGTAGGAGACCCAGCCCCACTGCTGGAATTGAACCTCCGTCCCAGTGGGCCGCAGTCCCGCGCACAACCACTACGCCACCAGGGCTTAGCCCTTATTTTAATCATTTTATTGAGTGTTCATACAGCTCTTGTCACAATCCATACATACGTCTATTGTGTCACGTATATTTGTACATATGTTGCCATCCCCCTTCTCAAAACATTTTCCTTCAGCCTGAGATCTTGCTATCAGCTCCTCATCTTGCCCCACTGCCACCCTCCATCCCTCATGAACCCTTGATGATTTATAAATTATTTTTCATATGTTTTAACTAATGCCATTTCTGCTTTCTCTAATATGTTATGTTTCCTCAAGAAAACTGTGTGTTATTGACATGTGTCACTGTGTGCAGTTATTAAGCATTCAGCTGCTAACAGAAAGGTCAGCAGTTCGAATCCTCCAGCAACTTGTAGGGAGAAAGATGTGGCGACCTCCCCTCAGAGAGCTTCTGGTCTTGGAGACTCCACAGGGCAGCTCTCATCTCTCCTGCAGACTTCCTGTAAGTTGGAATCAACTCCAAAGCAATGGGCAATGAGTTATGCACAGATGAAATCAAACTTGTTGCAGAATGAGCATTTTTATAACAATTGTGACAAAGGATGCTACTGAGAAAAACAGCGTCCTTTATGTCCTCCAGCAGATGGTGACAGCTGCACAATTCTGTGAATGTACATATTGCTACTCGATTATATACTTAGAATAAGGTTAACATGATCAATTTTGCTCTGTGAATTTTTACTAGAATTTTTTAAAAGATCATGCATATTGTAGGAACCTGAGCATGAAGAGTCAGAGGAATATTCAATGAGTAGGTTTCATTAAAGCTGCAAAGTGAGGGAAGGGTAGAAACAAGACAAGGAAGAAGTAGTAGGATATCATTCCAGGCCAGCAAGACTGTGTGAAACCACCAGACTATTTGTTATTTCTGGTAAGACAATACTTCATAAGTCATGCAAGTCCAAAAATTAAATGTCTGAGGAGATGTGTAGTCGTATAGGATGTGAACTATCCTGTAAGGGCCATGAAAGCATATACATGCTCTCATGGGATGATGTTATGAATTTTAGGCATTTCCATTCAAAGCTAAAATCACTCATTCTTCAAATTAAACCCCCAAAGTTATGAATAGTTTCAAAATATATAAAGAATTCCCATGATAAGCCTATTATATATTTTTTCAACATAAAAGACAGTATGTATATCTCCTCCAAAAGAACATGAGGAAATTCACCTGTACAACCTTCTCAGGTACTTTCTAACCATGAGGTAACGGATAGCTTAAAAACAAAAAGCCTATTATTTTGGAATGATTTTCTGCCAGCAAGATTCCGTGATTCTCTTAGAGTGCTTAGCTAAATCCAAGTAATTAATTAAAAATTAATGAGGACAGAAAAAGGAAAGCAGTTTGTTAAGAACTAGGTGAAACAGCTGGATTTCAATGAATTTACCTTGAAAAAAGAATTTTCTTCTCTCTCTCCCCCACACCAAAGAGCATAAATTAAATTAATTTTTTTAATTTAATGGCATACTAGGGTATAAGCATCGGTCTTCCCCTGTCTCTTCTTCCTGAACAGTGAAGAAAATTAATGACTCAGGAAGCAATCAGTCTGCAGGATGAATGGGTGTGCAAACCATGGGCTCTTCTAGTCTAAGACCAATGATACTAGTGGAACCCAGTCTCTAACAGCCACCATTCCGACCAGGCACACAATGGAAGACCCCAGTCAGAACTGGGGGGAAATGCAGAAAAAAATTCTAATTCCTTTAAAATTAGGAAAAAAATTCCATGTCCTAGACTAACAAAGTATAGAAGAATCATTGTGTATGTTGCCCTAAAATACCCATTTCACCTGCAATCAAAGCAACTTGTCAAAGCCAGATTCAGACAAGTAATAGATTGGTCCATAAACAAACAAAAGCACACCGATGAGGAACATGCTCCTTTCTCCACCAACTCTGAAAGATCAGATGGTCAGCATCCCCCCAAGAGCAAAGACGAGAAGGAAACAGGACAGGGAAACTGGCTGGCTGAGAGCGGGGCACCTAGGAAGGAAATGATGAGCGCGCTGGCGCATTACAGAAGTTGTCACCAGAGTCACAGAACACTGTGTATGGATTGCTCAATGAGAGACATTGTTGTATAAACCTTTACCTGAAACAATAAATTATATTACAATGAAAATATTTAATTTTTTAATGAAACATTAAGTAGTTTTTGGATCACTAATGCTAGTGAGTATTAATGGGATCTAAATCAATACAAAATTTGGTTTTACCACCTGCACATCTGAAAGCTGACTCACTAAACGTGGGTATCAAAACAGCTCCATGTATTACTTAAAATATGGAAAATTTCTGAGTCTTCTAGATTTAAAATTGTGAAGAAATTTACTTTGAAGTCACTTTCTTTTAAGGAAATGAGCTACAATATAATCTACTCTTGGTACAATGTCCAAACAAATCTTCACAACAGTTTGTTAAAAGAAATGTTTAATGCTTCCTCCCATGACCCCACTATTATAGCACCAGTTCTACCTTACAAATCTGGATAGACCAGAGCATGTACACAGGTACAGATAAGATCTGGAAACATGGAGTATCCAGGACATATCAACCCCTCAGGACCAATATTAAGAGCAGCCCTACCAGGAGGGGAAAAGGAAGGTGAAAGGAGAAAAGGGAAACCGATCACAATGATCTACCTATAACCCCTTCCAAGGTGGATGGGTAACAGAAAAGTGGGTGAAGGGAGACACTTGTCAGTGTAATACATGAAAATGATAAAAATTTATAAATTATATAGGTTTCATGAGAGAGGGTGGGGGAGAATGGGGGGGAAATGAGGAACTGATACCAAAGGCTCAAGTAGAAAGAAAAAGTTGAAAACGATATAGGCAACAAATGTATAAATGTGCTTGATGCAATGGATGGATGGATGGATTGTGATAAGAATTGTACAAGCCCTCAATAAAATGATTTTTAAACATTTTAGCCTTGATATTTCCCCTGCCTAATTATTTATTAAAGTTTGATTTCTGAATGACGACCCAAATATTTTACTTAGCTCTCAAATGACAGAATTAACAACAAAAATCTAAAGACTTGGCACTTTCTGCTGCCTTATAATCAAGTCCTACCACTGAGGTGCACGTCCTGCTTGCACTCCCTGGACTCATTCCTCTGGGGACATGAAACTTCTGAGTGTAGGATACAAGGGGGATAAGAATGGATATGTTTCATTTGTGCATGTGTTCTCCAACATAATCAACAAAATAATTGTATCTGAAAGTCTTGTAAAGGAAAGGAACATAGAGCAAATACAATTTATTGAGTACAATATGCAATACGTGCATAATTTTATTAAGAGATTCAAGACCCGGGGAAACATATTGTAAAGATTCTTTTCTATGTACTAATTGATGGGTTCCATTTTCTTGACACCTAAGTGCACTCCTGAAAGTAAGTTTACATACTTTAGGAACTTAAGGTTTCCATCAATTCTTTCAGTCTTTAAAAAGGTAGTCTTGAAACTATGACAAAAAACTTCCCAGCATTCTCACTCAGTTCAAAAAAGAAAAATTAAAAACAGATAGAATCCTGCACAACACACAGTTCACAGTGCTAATAAAAAAAGTGGCAAGGAGATTTCAAGTGAAATACTGCCGAGTTAAAAACAATGATTATATCTAATAAAAAGAGTCAGAGAGTATCAACAATGACAGCAAACAAATGACTATTTTTTCACTACCTAGAATGTCTTAGTTACAAAAATAAGGCTCACTAGGTTCAAAGAATCAGGGTTTTAACAAATATAAACAAGCATTACAATATAACCTAACGGATGCAGTGATATCAGCTACAATATTTAGTCCAGAATAAGAGACGCAGGTTGGTGGTGGTGCTGCTGGGTACCATCAAGTTGTTTCCAGCCCGCAGTGACGCTGCACACAACCAAAGAAAACACCGCCAGGTCCTGACTCAGCCTCGCAATTGTTCCTAAGTTTGAGCCCCTTGTGGTGGCCACCTTGTTGATTCATCGTGTTGAGGGCCTCCCTCATTTTTGCTAGCCCTCAACTTTACCGAGCTTCGAACTTGTGTCTCCTGACAACAAATCTAAAATATGCAAGATGAAGTGTCAGCAGCCTTGCTTCTACGGTGCACTCTGGCCCTGTTTCTCGCAAGACAGATGTGTTTGCCCTTTGGCCAAACCAAAGTGCTTTCAAAATTCTTCACCAACACCACTCACCATCATTCAAATGTACCAGTTCTTCTTCTGTCTTCCTTACTCAATGTCCAGCTTTCACGTGCAGATGAAGCAACTGAAAATAAAACATGGCACCGGTTAGTCCTCAATGTAACTGCCCTATCTTCTCACACTCGCGAAAGGACTTGTGCATTAGATCTACCCCATACAATGTGTCATTTGGTATGCATAGCTTTGAAACATTGATAAATGCTGAACAGCTTCTGTATTATATAGTTTCCATAAATTCATGTATTTATCCATTCATTCATTTCTTATCGATCATTTTCCTGCATTTACCCATTCATTCGTTTTTTTACATCCATCCATTCATTTATTCGCTGACATATTTTGAGTACTTAGTATGTGCTAAGAATTTTTCTAGGTATTTCCATCCATATTCTAGAAAGGTAAAGTCAGGCAAAGAAAGTATAAAGGTACTGATGTGATTACAAATTTAGTGGGTTTGATGGACAGTCAATATGAACTAAAGTCAATGTGGTTGAAGCAGAGCTATTAAGAAGACACTGGTACTAGATGAAGGTAAAGAAATTGGCATTTGAGCTGAGCCCCGGTGGTGTAGTGGTTGTGTGCAGTACTGCGGCCCACTGGGATGGAGGTTCAATTCCAGCAGCGGCTCCACAAGAGCAAAGGCTGGGCCCCCTACCCCCACCACCAGAGGGAAGTGATGCTCAAATAACAACAACAAAAAGAAATTTGCATTTAAGTAATAAAAGGAAGTTTTTAATTCTACATTGAGGGGATATTTTGAGAGGCTCTAATCTGAGTGATTTTCCATTTTCTAAAATTACTAATGCAGGAGTGAAAAGTGTCAGCCTTGGATGCTTCCCCACACTTATTTGGTAAGTGTGCTGAGCATATAAACTGAGAAAGCGGAATCTGTGAAGAACCTGGCATCCGGATTGGAGTAGGGCTTATTATCAGCCTGTGATATGGAGATGACACAACCTGGTTTGCTGAAAGCAAGGGCGATGTGAAGCATCTGCTGATAAAAATGAAACATCGCAATATGTATTACAGCTCAATGTAAAAAATGCAGGAGTCTTCCCAATGGGAGCAATAAATAACATGATGATAAGAAAATCGTCACGAATTGCATCTTTCTTGCATTCACAATCAATGCTTATGGATGCAGCAGTCAAGAAATCACATAACCTCTTTGTGATCGTTGCATAATCTTCTGTCAATTTGAGAATATGCTGATATATGTCAGGTAGCCGTGCAGCAAGACAACTCAATAGCATCTCACAACTCCAAAGGTAAAAACTGCAAGAACACAGGAAGAAGGGTGTAGACTCGTCAGAAAGCTAATTCAGAGAAAATAGCATGGCGACTTGGATCCGGGAACTAGAAGTAAAGATGTTGGAAATAGATGAATTTAGAAAAATGTGCAGGAAAAAAATTATGGTAGTTTCTGACAGCCTTAGAGACTGAGAAAAAGGGGAAGATCAAGGCTGGCTCATGTTTCAGTTCTGAACTAAATAGGAAACATTTTCAGGTATGACCAGTTTTAAGCGATGGAGAATTGGGAGTTTCTTTATGAAATATACAGGTAAATAGGTTAGGTAAGCTATTATAAATACATACATAAAACTCGGTGGACAGATACAGCTATAGGCAAAAGCTTGGTGGTACAGAACAATCTCAGCAAAAGAAACCCCCAAACACACATTTACTCAAATATATGTGTTCTCAAAGCCAACACAAATATCAACTCCAAGGCACCTAATTTTATCACAAAAACTGCACTTAAAATATGCTGGAAAACTCAGCTTATACATGAATCTATACAATATCAAAACGTCAAGTTGGACTGACAAAAAGAGAGAATAGAAAATAGAACATTTAGAAAGACATGAGTATATTTATTATCTTAAGGTTTAAAAGGGTGTTTTAAAAAGAGAAAAAATAAGTATAGTTTAAATTAAAAGAAGATTTAAAGTAAATTGTGCTAAACGTCATTCTATTAAAATTAAGAACCTTGGTTATTCAGAAGACACTACTGAAGACACTACTGTTCAAGTACCACCCGTCTCTCCCAACCCTATGGACAACAGAACAACAATGCCTGGGTCTCCACCAGCCTCACCATTGCTATGTATGAATCCTCTATGCTACTCGTTTTTCAATGGTCTTTTGCTTTACAGCACACGAAGTCCTTTTCCAGGCACGGGTCTCCCTGAATAGCATGTCCAGAGTATGTACAGCTAAATCTTGTCATTCTTTTGCCTATGGAGCATACTGGCCTAGGTGAAGAGCATCTTAGTTCTCAAAGTGAGATCCTTTCTCTTCAACATTTTAAAGAGGTCTTGCACCACAGATTTGCCCAGTGCTTGATTGCTTGATTGTTGCTTCCATGAGCATGATTAGTTGATGTTAGTAAAATGAAATTCTTGAGAATGTCAACCTTTTCTCTATTTACCATGATGTTACCTATTGATCCAATGATGAGAATCTGACTTTTTTTTTACACAAAATTGTAGTCTATATTGAGGACCAAAGTCCTGGATCTTGTTTAGCAATTGCATCAAGTCCTCCTTGACTTCAACTGTCAAAGTTGTGTAATCTGCATATCACAGGTTGTCAGTGAGCCAATTTGCTGTCTCATTCTCCTTCATATGGTCCAGCTTCTTGGATGACTTGTTCAGCATACAGATGGAATAAGTAGGCTAAAAGACACAGCCTAGGACCCTACATTTTGCCACACCAATAAGTGAATAAAAAGATAAAAGTGACCAAAAAGGTAATATTTGCAATACACACAAGTAACTAAGTAATTATATTTAAAGTTTTTAATAACTACATATCAATAATGAAAATATAGACAGCCCAAAAAAATAATGGGCAAAATACCTGAACAGCCACATCAGAACAAAGCAGATGCAAATGTACAATAGATGGGAAGAGAAGAGGTTCACTCATCTTTACTAGGAATACCGAAAAGCCAAATCAAAGTCATAATAACACACGGCATTGCACACTTTTTAGAAATAGACTAGGAAGAAGTGAAAGGCAGTCCATTTCTGAAAAACTAACCACTGAAAACATTATGAATTTGTCAATATTAAAGAAATAGCATATGGTCAAGAACCAATGGTACAAACAAAGTAAAACAGAAAAATCTCAATAAAAAAGAATGCAGAAAATTTTAAAGACCAGAAAAAAAATTTTAAATGGGGCAAAAGGGAGATCAAATAATAAGGTGTTAAATGTTAACCTAATGCATCTGCAAAAATCCACTTTCTAATGCATGCTATATGATAGCAAAACTATTCACGTGCCTAGTCTATAATCACAGGGGATTCACCAGAGGCCAGTTTTTAGAAATATGTTGTTCATATTTTTCTGTATATGAACTCCAGGAGAGGTAAATCTGTGGCAGTTGTAACTGAACTAATTGTTTGTTGGGGTGTGACAGAAGTTGTGGGGAAATGGGGACTAATGTGGGTCTGGATGGTGTTAAAGCTAAGTTTAAAAGATCACTGATTATTAACTGAACAACAAAGCAAGAACTGCCATGCTAAGTTTACAGGGCAGGGTAGAGCTGCTCATTTGGGTTTCTGAGGTGATAAGTCTTCACAAGAGCAGAAAGACTCATCTTTCTCTCTCAGTTCTAGACTGCTGACCTTGCACTTAGTTATCCCATGTGTAAGCCACTCCACCACCAAAATATAGAAAACATAGAATTTACTCCTAAGAAAAAATATAAATAGAGAGTAATTCTGAGTCAAATATTTGTAAAATGAGTGAAAATGTTTGCTATGGTATGGCATTTATTTCATAAATAGCTATTAATTTTAAAAACTTATTTTAACTCTTCCTTCATTTTAGTAATAATTTGCAAATTGCCCTTTTAGAAAATATTTGCCACTTCTTAGAAAAAAAGAACAAAATCCTCTCAATTTAGGTAGAGTTCAGATCCTTCCAACCTGACAATACGTTTGCATAAATCTCTTGTTTTCTTTATTAAATGAATTTCATTGAGTTCCCCTTTGGAGTTTGTGTCAAGCTAAACCTGATCAAGAAAAACTAAATTATGAAAGTTTCAACGTTCCCACTCGTGCTGCCAATATTTTGATGTTCTCATCGCATAAACCTTACCATTAAACCTCACTTTTTATACACAGCTCAGCTAAGGTGTTTTTCTTTCTTTCTTTTTTTTTTGTGTGTGTGTGTGTGTGTGTGTGTGTGTGTGTGGCATCACTGCCTGGTGGGAATAGCAAGCTAAGGTGCTTTTCTTAATTAGTGAAGGAATGTTCTTTAAATTTTCTTCTTAAATTCTCTTTCATAAAAGTCAAAGCATACATACATATTATGAAGGAAGCTTTTGTTGTAAAATTAAATAACTCATTTGGATAGAAATGATGAAGTAGATAAAATCTCTCTGCTAACATTGATATAATGAAAGTGTGGTATTCAATTTTTCAGGTTGTCTATAATTAGAGTATATAAATTATACAAAACTTCCTCTTTTCAAGCTGCTCAAACATGTTTCAGGAAAAAAAACAGTTTTATAAGGATATCTGTGTTATTCTTGGCAGTGCTTTTATTAGGATACTCCCACATAAAGCTAGCTTGAAAGATTACTCCAATATAAACTGGTGTCTGTTTCTTGGCCAAATTTGAAGTTATATATCAGCAATTAAAAATAAATTTAATTCAAAATTTGCACATGCTTCTTCAATAACTATTCTACTTTGTCAGAATAGTTAAATGATGGAGAATAATGTAGGACAGCAAACAAAGCAAAGATGACTCACATGTTTTAATTCTTTATATTTCCAACCTCTGTGACATCCAAATATTGAATGAAGTCAGTAAGTAGGTTCCACTCAGAAAGTCCAGATTTCATTTGAGCATAATAAAAAACAAAGAGCACTTAACTCATTGGTTTTAAGCCTGATTGTTTAATTCTTGAGATTGTTTTTGTTAAGCCTGACTAGATGTTGGTCCTTTCTCCCTTATAACTCCATTTGTATATCAAATATTAAGGAAGAGGGGATGCGATTATAATTTGTGAGAAAAAAATCTCTTTAGTAGTAGATAAAAGAACCTGGAACCGAAAAAATGGAATACCCCTCAAATCTTAGACTATTGTAGCTCAAAACCGTGATCATTAAAAGTGAAGTCTAATAAAAGCAATAATAATAATTGTGTAAGCAGGTAAAGAAGGCCAAAGCAATTGCCATTTAATCTATTTGGATTCCTGGTAGCCCTATGTCTTTAGAGGACCGTCACAGGATTTTCCATGGCTGTATTTTCAGAAATGGACTGCCTCCTTTCCAGGTATTTTGGAGGGACCGACCACAAATCTTATGGTTGGTAGCCAATAACATGAACTCTGTACACCAACCAGAGAATCCAGGAGTAATGATAGTTGATATGAAGGACATATTGGCTCTCTGGCACTCCCTGTAATAAGCCCATGTATTAACCCCACAGGGCAGAGAAGATTTGCTCTTGTGAGTTTCCAAGAGTGCACATTGTTAGGGGAGGAGAAATCGTCATCATGTTCCCTCGGAGCAGCTAGTGGGTCAAAGCTGCTCCTTATAGGTGAGCAGGCCCCTGGGTAGCCTCCTGCACTACCAGGGTGAGCAGTCTTTCCAAGCTAAAATGGACAGGCACTGGCCAATTAGAAATGGACAGTCATGATTTACTATGCCAAAAATGACAAATTCAAGGGGAATTGTGTATCATTCACTGACAAAATCTCAATATCCATCTTCCAGTATAATGAATACCTATATGCCTAAAAGGAAGACAAGTTAAAATAACTGTTACTAAAATTTACAAACCAACCACTGAAAACAATGATGAAGAAATGGCTGCCTTCTTCAGTTTGAAATTGATCACATGTGAAATTAAGTTGATTAATTATTGGTGAGTGGAATTAAAAAGTTGGAAACAAAGATGTAGGGTTGACAGCTGGAAGAACAAACAACTTCTTCATTGCAAATATCTTTTTCAACAACAAAAATAGTGAATGTACACATGGTTCTCTTCAGAAGGAATACACAAGGATCAAAGATTGGTAAGCATCCCATGTCATTTTTATTTCCAAGTTTCCTACACTAATATTTAGTCCATCTATATCTAGATTGATAATGAATGTTTGCATCTGTTTCCTTCACTTTGAGTCAAAACCCATCCACAAATCAAAATCACCAAAGCTTTGTCCCATCCATTTCACTAAATTGAATCTAGTTTGAGAAGCGAGACTCCAATGATATTCTGATGACCTTCCAACCTGCTGGTACTAGATCAGACAAAGTTTCACTACTATTTGTAAGTTTTTCCGTGGTTTATTTTTCAAAAGTGGAGATTTCTTCCTAGTCTGCTCTTAGTCTGGAAGCTCAGCTACAACCTGTTCACCATGAGGGACTCTGATGGAATTTGAAGTACTGGTGGCATGGCTTCCAGTATCAAGAGTCACTCAATTCTCCACAATATAGCAAACTGACAGCTCAGTGGGGTCTGCATCCTTATTACTGACAGATATACACTAGCCCTTACCAAATTGAAATTTTCATAATCCTAACCATCAAAGTTTTTTATTAAGTTTATCTGTGTTCTTCCATATGACTATCGAAGCATAATTCTCACTTTGTTTGATGAAATGCCACACACATTTCTCGTACCGTGCTACTTCCCGCTATGAACACCAACTTCCAACTATGAGCACCACATGAACATGTTTGTATTCAAAGCTTATTCATGTTCAAAGTCTTTGCCCATAAAGCCTCTTACATGAGCTTCACCACCTGTTTTTCAATACCCAGAGCAAACATTCTATCTCTTAAAGCTTCCTAAGGCTTCACTACTTATGAAAAATACAGATCTCTATGCAGAAAGAGAAAAACTATCATTCTCTCAAAACATTTTTGTAAAGCCCATATTCTCAAGAAATTTTCTTGAGTATTTCATTCAGTTTGCAATAATTACTTTTTCCTTAAATTCTCACCAAGTCTTCACTTCTCAAATACTAAGTGATGACACTGAAGAGAAGGGGCCTGCTGCATCTCGTGGGCTTCCCACTCCATCTTCCTCCCAGGAATGATGACTGATGTTCCCATGCATGTCAGTGCAATCAGTAGAATGTGAATGTAGAATTAGATTCCTGGCCTCAAAATCATTACAGATCAGTCCATCCCATAGTAAAGTGACTTTATGGGAAAGAGTTGATCTTCCCCATAAGATTTCCAAGGCTAAACATCTTTACAGAAGATAGTCACACCTTTCTCCCATGAGCTGCTGATGAATTTGAACAGTGGACCATTCAATTAGCAGTTGAATAGAGTGGTGGTGTTGTGGGGGCATGTGTGGGAGTGGGGGTTAATAGTTGTGAAATACTAAAGTAAGCTGAAATATAAACCAACATCTTAATTACTAGTTTTTCAAAGCTTCGGGGCTGTAGGTGAGCCAGTTGAGAAAATGTTCTGTAGTTACTAAACTATTATTATTGTTTCTGTTTTGTTTCTCTGCATACATGGTTAAGTAAATCAAGCATTCTCGATGACTCTTTTTCAAAAAATATTTATAATCATTTTATTGAGAATTAGGTGAGGGTTTATACTTCAGATAATCATTTTTGTATTCAACAACTTGAGGTACTTATCAAACCTCCCAACAACCTTCCCTACCCCACTTTCGATTTATTTCTACATCTTGTAAATTGCTGATTTCCCCTTTATTCAATTTAACACACCTGTCTACCCTTTAGTTTATTGCTTCATCTCTGGCCCCCAATCTCCATAACCATCAAAGTTTGTTTCTTTTGGTATGAAACTTTTACCTTAAATTCTTCTTTAGGATGGTGATCTCCAACAGATATTTGTCCTTTTGTGACTGATGAACATAATTCAGAATAATGTTCTCCAAGTCTATTATTTCGAAAATTAATTTCTACCAAACTTGTTGAAATTTGTGTGTATACAAGTGCATATGTATATGTACACACATATATGTAGGTATATACACACCTATGGATATATATATGGGTATATACAAACACTGTGTTTACCACTCTTCTGTCAATCTCTTGGTAAATATAAACACTGTGTTTACCACTCTTCTGCCAATCTCTTGCACTGTGGCTGTTTGTATGCTACTGTGATAATGCTTATAGCTATGACACCAGTATTTCCAATATTAGCAGGGTCACTATGGGGATGGTTTTCATGGAGCATCTAGATTAAGAGCCGACTAGGATAAAGAAATAGACTATCCACTCTGAGGGTTTATCCACTGAACATGTTATGAGAGGAAACAGCTGCAAGCATTCATTAAAAATCAGAACGTGGAATATAAGAAGTATGAATCTTGAGGAATTGAAACTTCCCTAAAATGAAATGGAACATATAGGCATTGATATTCTAGGCATTAGTGAGGTGTAATGACTTTTAGTTGGAAAATTATAAGACTTATTGACTGAAAATGACAAATTCAAGAAGAATTGTGTCATGCTCATCATGAAAAGAACAATTTTTATGATCAATCTTGATGTACAATGCTGTCTGTGACAGGATGACATTTATATTCTTCCAAGAAAGTCCAGTTGATACAACAATTGTTCAAACTTTCTAAAGCTGATAATGAAGAAACTGAAGGGTTCTACGAACTTCACATTCTTCACATGACTAAGAATGCCCTCAAGTTGTGGGAAAGTTGGAATCAAAGTATTCATAGTTGGAAAATATGGGCTAAGTGATTGTGTTCAGTTGGGTTCTCTAGAGATGTAAGACCAATGATACTTGCATGATTTGTATATAGAAAGAGATTTATAATGAGAAATGTCTTGGACCATTGGCAAAGTGGCCATGTTCAGTCTGCTTCAAGACAGGCTTCCGCTAATTTGTGGAAATGGATGAAGAAGAAGGAGAATGGTCAAGCAGAGTTGGCAGGGGCCCAGGCTAGCAAAGGCCAAGGTACATGAATCTAAAGCCCACAGGATGCATCCGCTGTCCATCCAGCTCCTGAGATTTTCTATTAAGCTCTTTGATTTTATCATCTTTTTAAATATTCTAATTATTGGATTGTGTGATATGTGAATTATAGGTCAATAAAAGTGCTACAATTAAAACAAAAGCCAAAAAGTAAATGTGGCAAGACTGCAGTTCTAAGTACTTTAGAAGGTTCTCCAGAGAGCTCTGTCTCTGAAAATGTACCTCATGCTCCCGAAAGTAGACAATTATCTATAAAGAAGAAACCCCTCCCTGCAATGGAAGAACATGGTGGCTGCAAACACGGGTGAAATACAGCAAGAATTGTGTGGAGGTACTCAACCAGGGAGGGTTCTGTTCTGTCATGCATAGGGTGGTTGCAAGCTGGAATCTACTCAATGGTACCTAACAAGGACAATGTATACTTTGCAATATTTTAAATATCTAAAATCAAGCAGTTGGTCATGTTTACAGATCATCATCATACAGTGAATAGAACTGTTTTTGTGTTTTCATCTCAAATTCAAAATTATTTTTTTATCCTTTATCATTTTTAATCATTTTATTGGGCACTCATACATCATTTTTCACAATATATAAATACATATACTGTGCCAAGCACCTTCACATACCTGCTGCCATCATCATTCTCCAAATATCTGCTTTTCCACTTGAGTCCTTGCCATCAGCTTCTCATCCTTTCCCCTCCATGCTTGCTTCCCCCTCCCCCACCAGCCCTCAATATTTTATAAATTATTATTGTTTTGCCCTCTCTTACACTGCCCGATGTCTCCACTCCTCCACTGACGACTCTTAAGCATCTTCTCTATTCCTAATGCTGTCCAAATTCAATCCACTCATACTAATTATGGGCCAGGTTGAAAAGAAACACTTGGTATTTGCTTTTTGTGATGATTTCTCTTCATGAAATTACTCAATGACATTTTTTTTGTCCTGCACAGGTTTAGGATGCAACCAGCTCTCTAGTTTTGAGAGTTAGAATAAATTTTAATGTGACATTATGAGCTTGATTCACAGTGAATATCCTTAGAAATTCAGTCCTAGCTTCAAAGATAAAAGAAAACTTCAAAAGGTAGAGGAAGAAAGGGGGAATTGAACCCAAGGATCGACATATAACCCCTTCCCAAGGGAGAAAGCAGCAGAAAAGTGGTTGAAGGGAGAAAACAAACAATGTGTTTTATGAAAATTATAATTTACCAAGGGCTCCTGAGGGAGGGTGGGAGGAGAGGAAAAAATGAGGAACTGATATCAAGGGATCAAGTAGAAAGGAAATATTTTGAAAATGATGATGGCAACATATGTACAAATGTGCTTGACCCAATGGATGGATGGATGGATGGATGGATGGTTATAAAGAGCTATAAGAATCCCCAAAGCATTTAATTTAAAAAAAAAAAAAAGAAGTAAAAAGGGGCTGAGTCCCGTTGGCATAGTGGTTGTGTGTGGGACTGTGGCCCACTGTGATGGAGGTTCAATTCCAGCAGCGGCTCCACAGGAGCAAAGGCTGGGTCTTCTACTCCCACCACCAGAGGACAGTGTTGCCCAAAATAACAAAAAAAAAAGGTAAAAGAAAACTTCAGAAAGTTCGTGAATATTTTCTATTATCTTTCTATACTATTTTTCTATTCACTTTTTGATGCCCCCTTGCTTATTTATCCCTACTTCTTCCAATATAAAAATAAAAAAATTTAAAATTTCCTGCAGATGTTGTCATCTACTCATTAAATATATATTTCTGGATAACAAGAAAAAGAGGGACAGAAAAAGGGAGGGGAAGGAGAGGTAGGGGGAGAAAGGAAGTGATTGCTATTTGGTTTACAGCTTTCAGAGAGAACAAGGAAACTTTTCTTCTTTTACACCATAAACTTTTGAAAATTCCTTCTCCAACACTGCTGTATGTGGAAAACTTGTCAAACCTGTTAAATCTAAATGATCATTTTCCCCAAACCTTGCTGGTAGATTTATAGTAACAATTATCCACAATTTGAGGCTAAGATGAAAACTTTTTATTTCCTCTTCAGAAATTCTAGATACCCTGAAGCAGTGAGACTTTCAGTCCTTTGTAGTTTCATCTGATCTAGAGGGCAAAATGCCAATGTAGTACATATCATAATTGTAAGATTTCCCTCAATGGCTTTTAAAATTTTTTGAAAACACTCATGAGAAATTCTGTGAGTAGGGATATTCTTTACAAAAAGAGGGCAAATAAAGAACTCTTATGCTCCTCTAAAATACATTTTTTAATGTTTTAAAGTAAAAATAGAAATATTTTCAGAACAATAAAATAATACCAAATTTCAAAGGCCCTGAAAGTTACAAAGAAAATAAAGAATATGACCTAGAGAGTCCATAACATGAGATAACATTTACTTTTTATGAAATATTTTTTCTTTAAGCAATTTTTAAATTAAAACTAACAATAAGTTAAAATAGTATATTTCATCATATATGAACATATATTTTTAATTACTTGTGTGAGTATGGAAAAGTTAAGTAGGTGCCCGCATTTTGGCATACTGGATCATAATTTTTCAGAGAGATTTTAATATTTTGAAAACCTAGAGATTGAATATTGCAGTGTTTAGAGAGTAGTTTCTTATGGAATGCAATAGAGTTACATGTCATTGATATGATTAGGACTGAATGTATAGAAAATAATATTATTTATACTATAGATCATAGCACAACCCTACGATCGGCCTATTTCAGAAATTTTACTTAAATTGTATGCAATCACACTCAACTTGTGCTGAAACTTTCCATGAAATAGCTATGCAGATTTAAAATTTCGATAAATTAAAATTATTTACTTATCTCAGTATCTTCATCATGATGCATGGAACATAATAAGCGTTAAATGATTATTTCTCTAGTAGATAAATAAACAAATAAACATTGCAAAAGAAACAAAGAAGCATTTAAGGGAAAGTTTAATAGTATAGGCGGAAGATAGGCTCCTACTTCAAAGAAGAAACATGTTGAAACAGATCTTGTATCCATAGTTCAATCACATCAAACAATATTACACAATTCCACCACAATCCATTTGAAAATATTATTTTCCTTCTTGAACTCCGGGACATCAGGGCCCTTTTACCACCACCACCACCACCACTGCACTCCCAGAAACCCTGATTCTGCTTGCTATCCCAACAGATTTATCAATCCGGGGTTTCATATGCTGAAAACAGAAAGATATCACCAAAATTCAAAAGGGTGACCCCCAATGACATGACACATCAGAGAAAAACCCAATATGTGCAAATAAACAAAAGTACTGAAAATATTGAAAACCAGATCAGGTCTAATGTACTTCCAAAGGGACTCAACTGTGCAAGTCAGGTTTATTGTGTTAAGCCAGGTTGACTGGAGAAACAAATCCAGAGACATTCATCTACATAGGAGAGAAAGCTTTATATCAAGAGGCACAGTTCCACCAACCACATGGAGTTCCACCCTACACAATTCGATCACCAGAGGCTGATTTCCTATGTCGTTCCTACAAATGTATTTTGGGCTCCCACTGTCATCCATAGCCTTCTGCAAACCAGATTCTCACAAGTTAGGCTCTCAAACTCTTCCCCCCTCAGCTTCAGATTAGAAGATTTACAATCCTTCAGTCACTCTTGAAGATGTGCTTCTGCCATGTGGCCTTACTTGACATCTCACTTAGAGGCTGTTTGTTTGGAAACAAGCCCTTAAGACCCTGGATGCTATTTTATTTGATAACTGGGCACTGTCTGTTTTCTTCGCCACACTCTCCATAATGCCCACACCATTCGTGTTCTCTTCTTGAGGGCAAGTACAGAGAGGACCATGAAGTGAGAACTAATTGTTGTGCTGAGCCCCGGTGGTGTAGTGGTTGAGTGCAGGACTGCAACCCACTGGTTCAGCAGTTCAAATCCAGCAGCAGCTCTCCAGGAGCAAGGATGGGCCTCCCACTCACACCAGAGGGCAGTGATGCCCCCAAAAAATAACTAATTGTTCTTAAATTGGAGCTGGAATTTAGTGCAAATGCGAAACCCATTCCTGAATCTATGTTTTGTTTTGTTTTAAATCTGCCTTTGGCTCCCTTTCAAAACCTCTGTGCTGATTTATGAGCAAGAGTCTAAATGATATCCCCTTGAGAAATAACAGACTTCTGTTGATGTTGTATTTGACTAGCTCCTGACCCTAAGATTTTAAAGCCTTGTTAAGAGAGAGATCTCGAGACACTGTGGACTAACTCCATATCACCATACCAGAATTATTCACTTGTATGGAATCAACCCCTTATGGCTATTTACACAAACAGTGGGAGTTAATTGTCATGGAAATTTTATAATAATATTTACTAAGAATATCAGTCACAGGTTTGCTGGAATACTGTATATCTTGATACGACATATAGAGCATTGAGGTAGCAAGACCATCTTTGTCCCCTACCGACAGTTCAATAATCTTGGTACAGCTCGCTTCTGCTTCCTAGGACACCATGAATTTCAGTCTTAATCTTCAAGTTATGTGAGTGTAAGGTAGAGTCCAATTCACCCAGTAGATTTTCCCCATCATATCCCACCGATGCAGCCCTCAGGAGCCTGCCAGATACCCTGAATGAAGATCCAAGACTGAGTGTCCCAGTGTTCCACGGCACCCAGGCTGGGTTCCCAGGATATGCCTGGCAGCCTGGGCTAATGTGACTCATTCAGTGCATACCACCAGGTACATGTCCCACCTAGGATCCCCCAAATAATTCCAGTCATTGTTCCCTGCACCTAGACATCGGTTCTTCCACTCTTTCTACCAAAAGCCATGCACCTGCGCTATCCAAACTGGTTTTCTCCCTTTCTCCTCTCCTGAACTGACTTTCCCATCGGTAACCCTTAGCCATCTGATTGGGCCACCTTTCTGTCCAGGGTGACAGATGGCAGGGTAGCGGGATCTCCTCAGAGCTTTGTGTGGCAACCACTCAGTAAACAACATCTTCTTAACAATTTGATCCCAGCTGACATGAGGTGCCCTTTGAAAAGTGACTTTCAAGATGCACACCTAGAGAGGATGATGATGCTTCATTGGCCCCACCCAGGCTCTCTACCAGGCTGCCAGGCCACCCTGACCAGCAGACTGGATGTTCGGCAAGCCTGAGCCTCCAGCAGTGGACTCATTTATATTTTCATATAGACTCTCAAAATAAAATAAATGTATAAAACAGCAAGGACCTATTTGTTCTCAACAATAATAAACGTTTTTAAAAGCTGTCTTAGGTATACAGTCTAAATCATTCAAATATAAAGTGCTGCTGATTTAAATACATAGATATAAATAGGTGATACTTTCAAATTCATATAAGTATTGTGGCAGTCATGTGCTTATGTTAATTTTATAATTGCAATGTAGGGGTGGAGTTTGGCCTGTTACTCAGGAGAAAGCCATTGAGTAGCTGATGAGGCCTCTGTGTGGGCATGGCTTTCACCTGAGACTCCTGGGAAATCTCGCGGTATTTCCCTCGTGAAGATGAGACGCTCTCTTCCCCAGCTGTTGGGAGTTAGTTTTAGAGAGATGATTAACCACAGGCAACACAGAATGGCAGCGGCTGGGAGGCTGGAGTAGCCTGTGGAGAGACCACACGGCTTTGCCCTGATGAAGACAGAATCTGGAGTGGCATGCTGTTGATGGACCTCAGCCCTGGAAGTGAGGAGCCATGGGGAGACCCCTGCCAGCACCAGAATTCTGCACCCACTGACCTGTGACTTCCTGAGTCGGAAGCAGACTTTGTAGACTGATTTCGGGCATATGGGTTAATATTGGACTTATGACTTTGCAGTGGACTGGATTGGGATGCCTTCTTAGAGTCACATTTCTTTTGTATGTAAACCTTTTCCTTATATCCATATGCATGTCCTTGAATTTGTTCCTCTAGTCTACCCGGACTAACACAAGTATGGATAGCGCCATATAAATAGCTATAGATCATTAGCTGTATGATTAGTTGAAAATAGGCTGACTGTCCATCCACAGATGGATGGATTATTTACATGTGCTGTATCTATCTAAGCTCACTGCCATCGGTCCACTTGGACTTGGAGTGACTCTGGGGCAGAGCAGGAGATGAGAGCAGAGCTGCGCCTATGGTAAGGTGACCGGACGTCCCGCTTTTTAACGATTAGTCCAGTGTCCTGCGGCATTTTAGAACTAAATAAATATATTATACTATTTTTGCATTCTATGAAAATTTTTGTTGCTTTATAGAGACCAAATTTTTAATCAAAAGTACCCCACCTCCCCCCGGTCAATGGAGTCCCGCTTAAAATCGGGTCACTTTATTTCTGAGCCTAAATCTTTACAGGTGGATTACTGCCTCAGTTGTTGAGTATCTATACAAAGGAATACTACTCGGTCTTTTAAAAGGGCGCCACCGGTGGCGTCATGGTTGAGTGCGGGCCTGTGGCCCACTGGCTTGGCGTTTCAAATTCAGCAGCAGCTCTCCGGGAGCAAGGCGGGGCCTCCCACTCCCACCAGAAGGCAGTGATGCCCCCGCCCCCAAAAAAGCGCATCTGAAGAAGATTGTGATAACTAGATCAAGGCTGTCTCAGAAAGACAAATAGTGCATGATGCCATGGAGATGCAATATCTAGAATAGGCAAACACATAGAGATACAGGTGTGTTCATAGCTACCAGGGGCTGGAGAGGCAGGAAGACATGGGGAGAATGGGAAGTTGTTACTTTGACATAGATAGTTGGAACTGTTGCACATGTGGTTATTGTACCAAATGATACAGAATTGCATGATTGAGTGGGCAAAATGACTTTTGTGTGAAATATGCTTCCTTCCTTGTACTCTCTTAATGGAGTGATCTGTGTCTCAGAAATATTTCAATGAGGTGGCCTCGTGGGTTAAGCATCAGCCAGCTAATCAGAAGTATTTCAATGAGGAAACAAATCCGTTTTTTAAATCGAATAACTAAAAAAGAGTGCTAAAATATAATAGATTGCACTTTTGCTGTTAACAATCTTGTTAACAATAAATGACATGAAAATCAGAATATTATGACTTCAGTGTGAAATAAGGGGAAAGGTCACAGGAGAAAGAGAATTTACCAAAAATTCTAAAATACAACAGATACTATTAATGTTAGCCCCACAATGCTTTACTTATAGAAGAAGGGGAAATTTGCTAAATAGTTCAGCATGGTAATTTCCTCAAATATATTACATCAGTATTTATCTCTCACTCCTCCCCAAACCAAGAAGCATCCCCTTCAGCTTCACTTTTATAACATATAGTTACACCATATGCTCATCTTTTCCCTTCTGTTTTATCATTATGCCATTGAGCATACAGGACCTAGAGTGTCACACAGCAGTCCAGATGTAGAAAAATTGCTATGGGACACAGTGGGGAGATTACTTCCAGTGATTTGAAAGGTATGCCTTTGTTGTGGAAGGTCAACATTTTTGTGGTCTTTTAAAGAATGACTCAAATCCTCACTCATAAGCACTCACATTTCTAAAATTAATGTTTCTCCCATTCTATTCCCATTCTCCCATATATTATTTGTTCTAACTTGAATGCAGAACCATGTAAATAAAATATACTAATGGCACAAATTGCAAATGGTTAACTTTCGTGGTTAACCAAAGGACTGGAATTTCATGTCTACCCACAAGTGCCTGAAAGAAGGACTAGACACTTTATTTCAAAACAACGAGCCATTGAAAATCTTCTGAACATCGATCTACTTTGACATTCTTGGAATCAAAAGTCTGAAGCAATTATACAGTAACTGGTTGATAGGTGTACAAACATAAATCAAGTACTTACGTTAAAACTTTTACTTGTCGGTGTTATTTTGAATAGTGATTTGAAATCTAACATTTTAGTTTATTACTGGGAAAAATTCTTAATTTTTTAATTGTCTGAAATAGGGTTTAGTGATATGAAGCGTAAAGGATGAATGTACTTTTTGTATCCTGGAAGGTGACATACAGCCCAAGGAAGCTGTAGTTGCTTCTAAACCTGTTAAGCAACTCTGTGCACGTATTGCTGGTGAATTATAGAATATGAGTCCTCATGAAGTGATTTTCATACAGCAGTGCTACTGTTGGTGGACTGGTTACATGTTGGGCTGCTAACCGCAGTCAGCTGCTGTTGACACATCTGTCAACTCCATGTTTGGGAACCCACGGGGGCAGTTCTACTCTTTCACTTGTCCTCTGTTTACCAAGCACAATGCCCTCCTACAGGTACAAGTCTCTCCTGACATATCCAAAGTACCGAAGATGATGTCTTGCCATCCTTACCCCTAAAGAGCATTCTGACTGTACTTCTAAGACAGCTCTGATTGTCTTTTTGGAAGTGTGTGGTACTTTCAATATTCTTCACAACACAATAGTTCAAAGGCTTTCATTTTTCTTTGGTCTTCCTGATTCAAGGTCAAACTTTCATACGCATATGAGGTAATGGAAAATACCATGACATGAGTCAGGAGCCCCTTAGTCCTTGGAGTAGCATCTTGGCTTTTCAATACTCTGGAGAGGTCTCGTGACGCAGATTTTGTCTCTTGACTCTTTCTTCCATGAGCATTGATTCTGAATCCAAGCAAGATGAAATCCCTAAAAATTTCAGTCTCTGTTTCTCTCCCTTTATCATGTTTTAACCTACTGGCCCAGTTGTGAGTATTTGCAAGGAGGGGGGGGTTACACTGTGTAATTCATACTGAAAGATGCTATCCTTGGTCTTCATCAGCAAGAGTTTCAAATCTTCCCATTTTCTGCAAGCAAGGTTGTGTCAACTGCATATCAAGGGGTTCTTAATAAGCCTTCCTCCAATTCTGCTGGCACATTTTTTTCATATAATCTGGCTTCTCTTGATCCATGTTTAGTCTCTGTGTGAGCTCAATGATGTGTTATTGAATTCCTATTCTTCTAAGACTACCTATAGTTTGTTATAATCCATGCAGTCTAATGTGCTTGCATACAGACTTTGTTTCTTTAATAAAGACTTATGTCAGCATTTTCTCTATTCCAACTTGAAAACTGGATTCCCATTGATTGTTGGCCTCTGGCAAATTTTTTCTCTTCTAGGAGGTTAAACATAGATTGCCTCCTATCTAGTGCCTTTATCAAATTTGGTTGCCAAGAACCAGAATGCTGTCCAAAATCTTAGAAAATTACTGGTTAAAGCATATACATCATTAAGTAAAAAAGCAACTCTCTTTGGATCTTCAAGGGATCAAAAATTATTTAATGAGCAGTAGGATAGAAATAAAAATTTCTGGGAGGAATTCATGTAAGGATGACATAAGACCTGGAGATGGGAGGAGAGTTGTTCATTGACCGCACTAAAAAGCCACTGGTCTGCCACAAAATCGCTAAGAAGCTACCACAATTTCTTGCAGGTGAATCTAGGGCAAAAGCAGCAGCATATCTCCAAATTCACAAAAGTGTGAAGCTGAGTAAAAAAGCTGTTTTTCTCACACGAGCTGGCCTTGGGGCTTCCTCAGTCTGAGCAACCAAGAGTTTTAAATTTTGCCTCCATTTGGGTCATATAATTATTTATTATTTATGGAGTAGCATATATACAGCTCGTGCTTTCCTAATGTGAAGTTAATTAGCAAATATTTGAGAAGTTCTTTGAAGTTGTGTCAGTGTGCAGTATTAACATTATACCATTACCATTAAGCATATAAAAGCCTCAGGAGCCTGTAAGCTAAATAAGTGGAGAATGACTGTGCTGGGCTGCACTCTAGGAGGAAATGGCCAAGGGACAGCCTCGGCGGAGAGAGCAGACATGGACACCTCTGCCCAACAGGTAGGTTTGAAGGGAAGGTGCAGCAGGGGGGCTTGACACTGTCCCACCAGTATTTTCTGAAAGGACTAAATTCACCAAGGTCACCTATTTTGTACATTAAAATCCTTTAAAAGGAGTTGGTGCTTCCATCTTATTATAGAAATCAATTCAATATGCATAAAAATAAATAAAATAAACCTGATCCATTTAGATCATCACAATCTGTGTTCCTATGACAAATCTCAATTAGAATATTCGTGAAAATGTGTAAGATTGCTCAAAGTTCAAAGTGTATGGTACATTTTACTTTTCTGAAGATTATTTACTTTGAAAGTTTACTCTAACACATATATAGTCTTTACTTTTGAACTTGTCTTTTGAATTTGAAAATTTGCTTTGATTCATGCATACATATTTTTCTATAGAAATATAAAATTATATCTATTTCACAAAGTGTTATTGTAACTTTAGGAAAATGTAGGTCTAATTTTGAGTTTTAAGATCTAGCTACACACACAACCATCACAACGCTTCTTTGACGTATATTTTTCCTTGTGTCATTTAGCAGTGTAGTTGAAAACAGCAGAGGATTTTATTTCTCTCCATGACCACTGTGAAAAGCTCAGAAAGTCAAAGACATGTGCTATATACCACAGCATTGATGAACATAAATTTTACTTATGTGGTCAAATTCTGATATCTTACTGAAATCAGCATTTAGAAAGATAAAATGTTATATTCACAATACAGTTTTTTTCAATACTCCAACTAAAAGTATAAACCCATTGAATCCGACCCTTACTTTCAAATAAAACAATTTCTCTTCTGGCCATCATACTTTACCACAATCTAGATTCTAAGTGAACAGCATAATGTTCGGTGGAGTGTAACTTTCAAATGAACAATTTCAGTCATCACTCATTAAACGTTAACATTGATAGCTTAATTTGTTGTAAAGAAAATTAAAGGGCATTATTGACATCAGTGTAGATGGTTTTATTTTCAGCTAAAGATTCAAGTTCTGTCATAGAATTTCTAAAAAAAATAAAATAGATTTTCACCTATTAATAACATTTTTGGAAAATGTAATTCATATGTCTGACAATTTTAAAGACGGTGTTAGAAATTGGAAGTTAACAAGTAGAATCTTATTAAATTTCTAAATGAATACTTTTAAATGGGCTAATATAAACATCTTAGAAAACAGATGTTGACAGAAATAGACACATTGTCCATCTGCCTTTACAATAAATTTGATTAGTAATTCTCTTTTCAATGTAAGACATATACATTACAATAGTGATAGGAGGAGCTCTGATGGTGTAATGGTTATGCTTTGGACTGCCCACCAACGCAGAAAGACAGATTTTCTACCCCTATAAAGAGTTGGTCTCAAAAATTACCAGGGGAAGTTCTTCTCTGTCCTCAGTCGGAATCAGTTCCATGGTGGTAAGTACAGATACTAGATTTGAATGCAAGTTAAATGATAGTTGTCAGTCATAATGGTCTGTATTTTTACTTTTTCTTCTGGAAATCAGAAAAGTAGGAATCTAATCCAACTTTTGTCCCTAAGTACATGATAGCAGTACTTAAGATATCCTACCTCGGATACAAATCATCTTTAGAACTTACAAATGTTTGGAACTCACTCAAAATTAGCACATTTTTTTTGTTCACTTGACAAATGCACCTGAATAGCACACCCAGATGAGAAATTTTTGTTTCCAGTCTCAAAAGAGGCCCACAGGTATTGTGTCTCCTTTTAGTTGTGAGAGACCAGATGTAACAACTTATTCCTCACTTTAGGCAGAAGATCATTTGGTTGGTTGTTTGTGATAAATTTGTCAATAAAGACTCAAGGTCTATTTCAACTTTACTTTTCCTCCTCAATATTTTTTTTGAGTCATTCAAACCACAATTTAAGTTGGAGGGATAAGGAATCTGGAAGGATTTTTTTGTTCTATTTATAAAGAAATATACAAATATTATATATGTGCACATATATATTATACAACCTAAGAAGTAAAATGAACTACAGCATCCTGTGAAACCCTCAATTTTTTTTGTTCCCCCTCCAACCCTTCCCCTTGCAGTTCCCGCCCCCTCCCTGGCCTCCTCACGGTCATCAAAGTCTTGTCTATCGATGTATAAACCACAGTTCTTCTCCTTTGTCTTTCCTTGTAACGAGGATAATATTAAATATTTATTATTGTAAGACTGACTGAGTTTGGCTTAGCATCACATTATCTAGTTTTTTCCATGTCTTGCAGTGTTTAAGAGTTATCAGTGATTTTTATTGATGAAGAAAATTCCAAATTACAGCTATACCAGAACTTGTTTATCACTCCTCTAGAACTGGGATTTGGGGTTGCTTCCATAGTTTTGCTATTGTGTGGAAATTGCTACAATAAACATACATATATGGGGCTGAGCCCCGGTGGTGTAGTGGTTGTGCGTGGGACTGCGGCCCACTGGGACGGAGGTTCAATTCCAGCAGTGGGGCTGGGCCTCCTACTCCCACCACCGGAGAGCAGTGATGCCCCCCCACCAAAAAAAAACATACGTATATGTATATTTGTTCATGTTATATACTTAATTTCTTTATAGTCTCTACCCAGTGCAAAGATTACTAAATCATAAGATACCTGGATTTGCATTGTTTAAAATTATCCTACTAATTTCCGTAGTGGTTTTATAATTCTACAGTCCTACCAGGAATGTAAAAGCATTCCAATCTCTCCACCTCCTCTCCAGCATTTGTTGTTTTCTGTTTTATTGAATTTTTCCAAAAGTGTCAGTGCGAAGTGATATCTCACTGTTTTAATTTATAGTTTTCTTATTGCTAATGATCGCAAACATTTCTTAACATGGTTGTTGGCAGCGTTTAGGTCCTATGTCTATTCATGTCTCGCACCCATTTGGTGGATTGGATTGTTTGTAATTTTTCTTGCTAAGCTCTTATAGTTTTACATAGATTTTGGACATTAGTCCTTTATTTATTATTACTGAACATTTCCCCTGTCTGTGGGTTCTCTGTTGACTCTTTTGATAAAGTGTTTAGCTGCATAAATGTCATATTTTAGAAGGTTCCAGGTACTTATTTTGTCTTTTACAGGGTGGATAATTTTACTTTATGTTTGGTAATGTGTCTATGCCTTGGATTAAGGTCATTGACTCTGTCCCTATTTCTTCAATGATGGTCTTATTAATTGTGAGTTTTATAATTAGCTCTTTGGTCCATCTTGGGTTTGTTTTTGTACTTAGTGTGAGGTATGGTTCTTGTTTCATTCTTTTGCAGGTGAAGATGCACTTTTTCCATTATCATTTGTTGAAAAGATTACCTCTTGTCCATTTAATGTGTTTTAGCTCCTTATAAAAATTAGGTGTCTATCAGTAATTGCTTATATTTTCGTTTGATTCTAATTGACAGGTCTACACATCTATCATTGTACAAGTACCAAACTCTTTTGATTACCCTGACTATATAGCAAATTTTAAGTCTAGGAGTGAAAGTCTTCCTAATTTGTCTTTAATTTTTAACTAGTGTTTCATATATCCTTTTTCTTCACATAGGAACTTGGTGATTAGCTTTCTATTTCTTTGAATAAGTGGAAGTAGAATGAGAAATGCTTTAAATTTGTAGAGTAATTTTATAAATATCTATATTTTCACAATATGAAGGAGAGATATCAAAATGTTGTGTATCTTGAACTTTTCAATTAATATATTTAAAGACATTTACTCAGCATTTTGATAGTTTTATTCACATATAATTCACATACCATACAATTAAATAATTCAATCATGTAAGAAGAGCTGAGTAATAATCACCATAAACAGCAACAAAATAAAATAGAAAATAATCTCAATAGAATAAAAAGACAGGATATATGAAAATCTGGTAACTTTAATATAGGTCATATATATGTTTTACATATGTCTGTGATTCAGTTTAGAGATATCATTATCTTGATCATGCCATTTGGAAATCTGAGAAATCAACCCATGGGGCAGAAGATAATTCTGTTGATAGTATTAATCTAACCAATGATTTTGAATTTAAAGCATTGGGGAGAAAGTGAAATTACACATATAAGGACAGATCTTTAGACCACAAACATGGATAGTTGGCTTGTACAGATAAAAAAAAAACTTAAGTGACTGGACATAATTTACGCAAACAATGAGAATTGAAGATAGGAAAAAATCTTTCAGTGTCACTCATTCACAAAGGCAGAACCAGGTCTATAGATAGTACATGTCATAAACAGGCAAAAAGAGTATAGGTAAAAGTAAACGTATGGTAATCCCAGGCCTCTATTACTTGGGCAACCATAAAGCAAGAAATCAAAATCAAAATTCAACAGCCACCAGCACCATAATCTCTAGATAGCAATTGCCTACTTCTCACCTTAGGGCATTTCAGCCTTAAGTCCAAGGAAATATATCAATTCCTTAAATTTTCTACAGGTAATTTTAAGGTAAAGTCCATTTACTGAGTGGGTTTTCCAAAGCAGATCTTTTAGTTGTGGTCTGTAAAGGATGTTGGGCACCTTGGGGGTCAGTCTAATGTCCCAGAGATCTAGAGAACACAGTCTCTATCCACCAAGGGCTGTTTGGAAACTAAGTCACAGTATCCAATTAGGAACATAATACAGGACATAGTCTTCCCTTAGTGTCTACATAAGTAATGTTAGTGTTTTTCCCAATGACACTCCCCCCCCCCCCCAGAGTATTCCTAATGTGTCAGGAACTATTCAAGTTTAGGTAATGAAAGGAATAATCTCCATGCCCTTCTGAAACGAGAGACAGATACAACTAACAAATAAAATAAACTATGCATTTCTTGCCAAATTAATAGCAAAATAAACAAAATAGCTCCTAATAGCATAGACACTTGGCATATTGTTCTCATCTTTTAAAAAAGTGCAGTACACAGATCATGCATAACTAAAACCTGGAGGAGTTCTATATAAAACATACACACAGAATATTTTGAAAATGAAGAGACTAGCTAGAGACATTGGACTCTGAAAAATAACACAATGAAGTCCCCTAGACCTCATTTTCCCTCAGGTCTTCCTCGATGGAAACAGAAGACATTAGTGCCAATGAGCAGATCAAAAAATTTCCACATAGGGCTGAGCCCCGGTGGCGTAGTGGTTGTGCTCGGGACTGCGGCCCCACTGGAATGGAGGTTCAATTCCAGCAGTGACTCCACAGGAGCAAAGGCTGGGCCTCCTACTCCCACCACCAGAGGGCAGTGATGCCTAAGAAAAATAAAATAAAGTAAAATAAAATTTCAACCTAAACCAACTTTCTAGAAGTAGCCTAGTGGAACAGAAAGAGCCACACTCTTATGGAGCTAAAATAAAAATAATTCCTGAGAAGAATGTGAAGACACTGGATCACTCAGAAATTATCTCTCAAAAATGACTGATGGAAATGTAAAATTGTTCAGTCACTCTGGTAAATACTTTGACATATTCTTAAAAGCAAGCACGCCATTGCCATATAACCCAACGTTTTCACTCCCAGATGCTTGTCTTAGAAAAATGAAGATTTATGTCCACACAAAAAAGTATACACAAATATTCCTTCCAACTTTATTAGCTCTATACCTTTAATTACTACTCACCAATAAAAAGGAAACTGGCATATGCAACAACTTGTATTAACTATGTCTTAAAGAGAATTGTGACTAGTGAAAAAAGCCTATCCAAAAGGTTGCATACTATATGATTCTTTTTATATAATAGTCCTGGAGTGATAAAACTATAGAAAGAGACCACAGATAAATAGTTACTCAAAGTTTAGCTTGTTGAGATGATAGGAGGGAAGTGGGTGAGGCAATAAGAAGGTCAAAGAAGGGATCTACACAGTAAGGTTTTTTTGGTTGTATCATTGTTAATATCTTTGTTGTGATAGTGTGCTGTACTTATCTAACTTGTTACCATTAACAGAATTATTCAAGTGGCCCATAGGATGACTCTATTATTTCCTAAAGCTGCATGCGAATTTACAGTTGTGTAAAACAAATGCTTAATTTTTAAGAAAGTAACTAAATCCATAAGCTTCTTTTCTTAGGTTGTACAATAGAATATGGAAGTTGTTTGAGAGTAATAGAAACTTAAGAGGTGTAATGCACAAATTCAATGTTTGATTTCTTCTACCAG